>JBAIZL010000001.1:103512849-103557849 GCA_036971475.1 Prosapia bicincta | reverse complement strand
ATACCGTTTGTAATGAGCCAGAAGCCGCTAGTAGAAGGTTAGCTTCGAAAATGGAACGATCGTTTTGAAACGCGTCAGCAAGTAAGCAATTACGTATTCACTTAGTTAAGTAGTGTAAAATTAGTTTAATCAGTGAATTCAAGATGATTACATCAAGAAACTTCAATATTTTAATTGTTGATCAGCTGCTAATACTGCTAATCTATGAAACACTTTTACTCAATTTTTCAAAAAATTATTTATAATATGGATTACGTTTATGCCTAAATTTAATATAAGTTTTTAAACCAACTTGCCTTTATATTATAATATTTTTCAATTAGAAATATAATTACTTTGTTTTAGAATTCGGTCAATTTAAAAACAACAATCATATTGTTAAACATTAAAAGTAATGCAATTCAGTAGATATACTAATATGTTCTTCCAGCCACGTTTCCAGTATTTGTTGTTCCGAAATTATAATTTTGTTGTAGTTCAAATATTTTTGCATTAGTCAAACAAACCACATCTCAGAAATACCTTACAAGTTTTATTTACAACCATTAGGGGTTTATTACAAAGGTATTGTATCAAGCACAAAAGAAGCGCTTGTTTTTACCCCAATTTGTTCACATTTTACTTGGAATATCTTGCAAAACATGTAGAAAACCATTCTTGGACAGATTTTGTTTGCTTTAGAAAGTAATAAATCATAGGAAATTACAATTATCAACCCCTTAATTAACATATAAAAGTTTCAGTAATATCGTATTTCATGAGTGGAGTTGAAATATAGAAGAAAACCGTGTATATTGTTAGCTTGATACAAGCATTTTCGGAGCTATTTGTTTTAGTTTTTCAATATAGATTCATCTTCTAAAATATTTCCGCTTCTTAGCGAATCACCCTTTATGAAAATATTTAATACGGTTTAAATTATTTCTACATAATATTAATTTACAATTAGTAACTACGCTATCCACGTAATTTACTTTTTATACACGTTCTGTGGCTAACAAATACTAAATTTAATTAAAAGCAATGAGTTCATAAACATATTTTTTATAATAAAATTATATAAAATATAAAAAATATTAACAATTCGTTTGGTTTAGGTGGTGGTAGTCTGAAAAAAAACGTTGGAAATAATCGTGGAACTTGCCAGCAACACTATTTGTAGTTGAAACCCATTAGAAACCACACCCTTATCCCTGTTAGATAAATGCTGGCTAGAAACTATTTATCAATATTGTTGTAGAGTATAGCAGATGTTTAGCGTGTTTGTGGTTGATTCTTTTCTAATTAGCATCAGTGTCTGTGTTACTCTTTATACTCTTGTTATTGTTATCGACTGTCTGATTCATGGTAGTCTTTTTTAAGAAATGTTTTGATATGGTATTACTCTGCAATAGTAATTGGTTGCTCTTCTAATAACATTAGGCCATAGCTCTCCTGTAATACAACAGCTAATATATATATATATATATATATATATATATATATATATATATGAGCATTAGGTTTATTATTTTTGCAGCCAACAATTTTGCCGCAAGTTTTAAATATTTTTAGTTCAAAGTGAAAATAAAATAAAAATCGAGAAATCCTCAGGAGGTGAAAACCTATCAATTGAAATATTTACCTTTGGGGTAGAGAACCCTGACAATGTATGTTTTTAGAATGTCATGTTTGTGTGCGCTAGTGCTTCAAACCAATGTGAAGGTGTAAAATATATTTTTACAGTCTAAATGTTCATACGAAGCTGACGTTATATGAACTATACAAAGAGTAGTTAGCTGCACCACAGAAAAAGTTAAATATACATTAATTCAATTATTATGTAAACTTTGGCACTGATAATGGTTGTCTTTTTTTGCCTAGACAGACTTTAAAGATCTAAATTTATTTATGAAGTATATCTTCATGTTTGAGCTTATGAAATATCTTTTAGTAATTTTCTGTAAAAGAATACGATATAAAACATTTATTGGAAACAAAATTTAAAGCTAGATTCGCACATATCTAAAATGTGATAATTGCATCCACTAAATATTTGAAAAGAAATAACATTTACAAAAATCAAGATATTATTAAAAAGCTATTTCAATTTGATTAAAATGTGTGTGTTTCTGAACAGCGGTTAGTGGGATATATTGCTGCAATGGTTAATAAACAAGACAGAGAGGAGGGACACGTGCAGTGACAGTAGACAAGTGGAAGTGGAGTGTGGCAATATCGTGATGCGTTTGTACCTTGATTTATGAAACTTTTCCACAACACCTGTATCTCTCTGCAGGAGTGTGAATCTAAACACTTTTTGCGTCGCAGTTGGAGTGATAGAATGATAAGTGTCAGAATATTACACTAATCGATATTTAAAATTATTTTCGGAAAACTATTACTTTTACTTTGAATTATAAGTTGTTTAAATAAAGTGTTTTTATTATACTGCTAAATACTAATTTCATATGATCGAAGTAAAAACCATATGTTTCCCATTTTGAACACTCTTTAAAAAATATTCTTTTAGTAAAAGATATCGGAAACGAATGGTAAAATGAATTTCTGTATGGAACACATTGTGTGTAAGGACCTTTTACATATAAAATAACACACACACACACACACACACACAAATCACATACATACACAAATATATATATATATATATATATATATATATATATATATATATATATATATATATATATATATTAAAAATGGTGATATTGTTTCTTCTAATATAGTTAATAAATTAAAAATAATTCGAAAACAAGAATACTTTTAATGAATATATTTATTCAAAGTTTTTCGCCGATGAAATAATACCAGCATCTTCAGGAAAATAATTATCTAATAAAATATTTTTACAAAATTGAATCATATGTGCTACAAACGACCATATGTTTATAAGTATTGCACTTTATGTAATTTTTTCTATAACATCAATGAACTTATAAATAGTTTGGTGCCTTGATCTTACTTGAATTTGTTCATCAATTAATTTGTCTTTAACTTTATGCTTATAAACTTCCAATGTTTCAAATATATTCATTTTTAATCCTTTATTTAATTCTTTTATTAATTTCATATTTTCTATTTCCGGAAACTCGTGTCCATTATTAATACAATGCGTAGCTAAATTTGATTTGTATATGTTTGGTTTGATATAAGCGTTTAAGGAGAACACTACTCAAAGAGTTTTTAATTAATTAAAGTAAATGGAATGTCGAAAAACGAACATTATATAACATTAATTCTTCATTGCTTTGTTTAGTCAACATATTATTAATATTATTTCTTTCCATTCTACTATTAATGTCATAAACTTCAATTGTTTCATCTTTGACTTTAGGAAAACTTTTACTTCGTATGCAACGTAAATATAGAAATAATACCACATGCTTGCCTTAGGGAGTTTGCAAGTGATATAGACTGCCGAGTGGCTTCATTAACAGCTAATAATGCAGTCCCTTATGATTTAGAATCAGTCAAGTTTTCTTAGGAACACTAACGAAGTGTAAGACTAATAGGAAACTGCTAATTAAAGGTACATTTTTAATTTATGTTTATTTACGCTCCCACATGAAAGTGTTTTGTGAAGGATAATATAAAGTTTGAGAAGCGAATCAATTAAACTTGTTTATTACAAAAGGCACATTCACAAAGAGGAAACACGTCATTGTAATAACCAAGTTTACATGACTCGCTTACTGAATGTTTAATTATCCTTCACAAAAAATCCATTTGATTACTTAGGCCCATAGTCCTTGAAAGTTCTTTTCTTCTTTAAAAGTTATCATGATTAAGCATTTAATTGTTCACATTATGCGGCAAAGGTTTACCCTTATAATGTTTGGTCACTATCATATGTTGGGTAATGAACCGTTCAAAATTTATTTTAGAAAAGTTCAGTTTAAATATTCTTACAAGGAAAACACAAAAGTCTCGAAATAATCCTATTTTTAGGTTTATATGTGGTTGAAACATTCGAGTACGTGCGGGGGTGCGTGTTTTAGAGCGAGGAGATTGTTCATAATGTAGCTGTGAATTTATACAGTTGCCTTTCTGGCTAAAGTAGATGGGGAAATGGATTTCGGAGTGTAAACACTTCCCTCCGCCAGAATGTATTTCCTTTACACAATACAGAGTCTCTCAATTCCATGAATGTGTTTGACAATGGTTGCTTACACTCCTACATTTAATACGACTACTTTTAAACAGTTTTAATGTGGCTTTATCCAAACAGTGTCTAAACTGAATTTAACTCATCAGTCATTCTGTATTTTGCGTGAAATAACACGGTTGTAAATAACGAGTATTCTAGGTATGAGAATAACATACCAGAAGTATACAATATATTGTGTAGGGTTAATTCCAAACTATATTTCAATTGGACTTCTTAAGGTTCTACAATGAAATAGTTATTAAAATTAAAAAATATTTGTAAAATATTTACTTTGAAGTTCATTTTCAAATATTTATAACATTTAATATAACTTTCGTTATTTGCAATAGTTGTCGAAGCTTATTCAATGTAATTTTCTAACAAAAGAATTTTGCAAGTTTTAACAGTCTCAATCATTTTCGAATTCATGGAATGACTTATATTTTTCGTGAACAAACCGCCTTTTCTATAACCCAATGATAAATGTGGCAGTTATTGGGGAACATAATCTCTTAATAATATGCAGAGGGTATATTTATAAACCCTCAGAGGGAAGATTATAACATTCAAGTCAGTTATGAAAGCAAACACTAAATTTGATCTATTTGGCTACAAGTAGTTGGTTCACTATATAATATTGAACAATGTATTCAGGTAGCCTACAATTTGTTTTTGAATGTTTTGTTCATGAACTATACAAATACCAGAAGTGAAGAAATATGTTACATAGACTTCTAGTGAGTCAAGAACTTTAGTTTACCTTAGTTGTGTTTTAAAACCTTTATCACACTGTAATACCTTTAAATATACTTTAACTAATTTATGAATCATACACCTACTCCTATTTATTATACATAATAAATTAAACATTTTTTTTAATTCGAAATGAAGGAACAGTCATCACTTTGTCTTTTTGATGGCTGTTGAACTGAATTTTCTCACTCTTAGGTATAAAATATTTCATGTATATTTAAACAATAATATATGTATATTTATATTTCTTTAATTGCACAGTAATGTGAACTGTGTTTGATCTCTGAATTAAAATAAAACACAAATTTTGCATATAACCTATACGTTAGGGCAGTGGTTTGTGGAGCAGTAGTTGTACCCTAAAGGTTAACAAAGACTGCGTTAAAGTAGATAAAAGGTAATGTAATAAAGATTAAAATAAGTCAAATAAAAAATTAGTTATCGACTAAGTGCAGAGAATAAATAAACTGGACATTTTGTAAAGTCACTGATTAACTTGTGCAGTAAAACGTGATACGATGGTCTTGTCTTCAAGGAGAAATCACTCAAATTTTAATTACTTTTATTACCTTTGTAACTTACAAAAACACAGACACACACACACACACACACACACACACACACACACACACACACACACGCACACACACACACACTCACACACACACACACACACACACACACACACACACACACACACACACACACACACACACACACACACACACACACACACACACACACACACACACACACACACACACACACACACACTGCAACGTCCCTCCCTACTTTGATTTATTGATATCCCTTCTCGCAGAATACCAAAATTTTGTTGTTTAAAAACCTTATTTATAAACAAACCAAACATCTGCCAATCACCCCGCTTGTTAAACCGTGATAAAATCCCTGAGTTACGTGTATATTTCCCGCTCATAGGGCCAGACCCAAAACAAGCCTATTCCCGCTGACTACTATTTAAATAAGTATAAACTCCCCAAAATTGGTTTATCAATTATGTATGGTATAGATATAGTCACACATGTCATTTCAATAATCAGCTGGAAAGAAACACATTTAAAATAATACACAAATTATTCACAGAGTCTTACCACCTGAAGATGATCTGCAGAGACAGCAAGGGAACGTGCAAAATATGATCGTGTTTAAATTACCTATTTTAAAAGGCTCCTTTGTCCTTTTAAACACAATCTGCCAGTAGATAAATCTCTGGACTTTTATACAAAAAACCAACTAATCTTTTGGCTAGCTCAATGAAGTTAGTTGAGAGAAACTCTTTAAAAACATTAGGTTTTAACTATTATCATGTAATGAAATTTAATTAAATTTGTTTACTGATTTAATAATCATTTTCATATTAGTTGGAAAAAGCTAAACAGTTTTTATTGATTATTCGACACAGGATGAAATGCAAATACTGTTGATTTTTATAACATATTTAATTTTTTTTATTTAAATAAAAAAGAAAATTTATCCTTTCAAATAAAAAACAATTATATTGATAAAATAATTCACTAAATAACTTGTTGTTTTCCATATTTTAAAATCTTATAATTTCCATATATATCAATTACATTTACCTAAACATACAATTATTTCTGAAATTAGACATAATAAAAATTTATCTTCTATATTAAATTAGTAAATTCATATTTATGACACATAATTTTTAAATTTATAATATTCTAAAAATTCTTATTTCCTTGAAAATAAATGGCTCATGGCCAAAAGCCCTTTGTAAGTTTAATATTTAGCATTTGAAATATTCTGATCACATAAATTAATTTTATTAAGCATAAAATTTATTTAATTTTTATAAAGAGTGAAGTCATTGTTTAAGCTTGAATATTTGTTTGAATTTAATAAAATTAACTGACTAAATTTGACGTAATTGGTATCGAATAGAGAAAATGACTTGCCAAAGATGTTCCTGCCGGTCCTAGAGTCCCTCGTCTGGATTCCCTGGTCCTTGGACATCGGAAGTCGCCATCCTTGGTTCGTCGGTGGTGGTTTTCCTCCATTCCCGTGTCCTGGAGGCTGAGTCTGGAGCCTTCATCCCTTGGTAGTCCTAGACGTCGGAAGCGTTGAGGTTTGGTCCATCTGGCCTGATGGCGGTCTTACTCGCGGTCCGGCATAGCGTTCCGCGGCACCTCGTATTAAAATTATATTTCAGACTGTCTCTAAGGTCTTAGAGACCTAGTATATATAACGGTGAATTTAACCTACCTCACCTCGCCTGCAATACTTGCTACCTTTGGATTTATTCCTTTTACAGGCAAGTCGGGCAACGAATCTGTTTTAGCTTGCAGAGTTTGATTATCATTTTTGGAACACTGAAAAATGTCTATTTTATTAAAACTGCTGTAAATTTTTTTGTTTTTTAAGTTTTTCAAAATTTGTTTTCACTAATGTTTATTCTGGCTTATTCTGGTTCTTTTAAAATGTCGATGAAAGTTCTACGTGGTTTGGTTCTTAAGATAGCTTTTTTAAGCATTTAGAAAATTTTCGCCTCACTCCCGATGGTCAAATTTAGCTAGTTATTACAAATTTATTTTCTAATACTTCTTAATGTAGCATAATTATTCTATATATGATTTTATTTAATTCTTCACTCTTTATTATTTTTATAACTCTAAACTTGATTAATTTAAAAATCAACTTTATTACTTAAAAACAGGAAATTATTTATTTCCTATTTGTCACGGTATGTCAGACCGTTACAACACACACACACACACATACTTATTAAAGTTATATACAAATACTAGCAATAATGTAAAATAAAAGGGAATTTACCTTATTTTGTTTTCATTCTTTAAATCCAGGAAAACACAAAACATTTATTTCAGTGAAATTTTTAACACATATTTAAAATATTCGTATGAAACCATTGTTTCCCCAGACTTAAAACACTTGAAAATCTTTTAGTCTAAGAACAATGAATCATTTCATTTAAATATGTGTTGTCAATACACACATTTCAGTATTGAAATATTCCTTATATTAGTGAAACATTATAACAAAAACAAGAAATAACATTTGTAGACACGTTTTGTATAAATAATATACCATTTGTGAAATAGTGCTCTTGATAAGGGATTTAGATTTGAGAAAAGATTTTATATGAATTTAAATTCAATATGTAAAAGTAGTATAGTAACTAGTATATAAGTAGTAACATAACCTATGTTGTAACTATAAATACTGTAGGAGCCTAAGAAATTGCTTTTATTAAAAAAAGTTGTATAAATTTAACACAAATAAATAAAAAAAATGTTAATGGTTTAGAAATTATTTAAAAAATATTGCTTAGGTTTGAAAAGTCTGTAAAGATTCATTTATTCCCTAAATTAAAATTAAAGCAAAAACACGTACAAACATATCACAAATACACACACACACACACATACACACACAAACACACACACTCACACGATACATACACAATACACACATAAAAAAGCAAACATGAATTTAGACTTGCAATAGATCAAAACATTAATAATAGGAAATGTTATAAATCCCGTATAGAACAGTATCTCATGTTAATGAACGTAGTTTAATACTCGTATATGTCAAGCACATTTTAAACACGGTAAACGTCACCACACAGCAGTTTACTGTTATGTTGCTTTCAGATATTCCAATCTAATTGTCAATTAAGTGTGTTTCTATGACAACTAATTAATAAATCATTTAATAAATCATAGACTGTAATGTTATTGGACATTGTTTCTTAAAGCATACTGTAATTATTTTTATAGCCAAAAGCAAGTGAAAGAAAATGAAACTAGTAAACTAAAGGACGTTAAAACAGAAAAATATTTTTTCAAAGTCAGTATTTTGTTGTATAAGCTTATTCTGGACATAGAAAGAAAATATAGTTTACAACAACCATTAAACTAATTACTTCTATAAATATAGAAGTAATATATATTGTTTAGCGAAAAACCTACCTAGAATTTATCATAAATAATTTTCCCTAATATAAGTGAGGTCTTACTTGTCGTAGAAACCTGCAAATAAATATTATAAGGTGTGACAACATGAATATTTGAGAAAAATAAAACAGTAACTCCATTTCCTTTCAATGTACTGACTTCTATTGTGACCAGAAGGTATTATCTCACTTGCTCTCTCTCATGAGCGTATAAAGATTTCCTCATTTCATGTTGAGAACAGAGTTCATAACCGCTTCTCCAAGAAACCGAAGCTTGATCTTCGTAGCTCATAAAAATATACGCTTTTTCTCCAAGCTGATCCAATGTCTTTCCCTAAAGGCTGATGTTATACACAAACATGCTTCACCCAATCACAAACATGTTTACCAAATTATACATGCTTCACAAACAAGAATTACCTGTAAATATCTCTAAATTGTCTTAACCACTACTATAGCTTTGTTAAGAGCTAGGATAATTTTATGTCTCTCTGTTTTTCTCTGTGTAATTCAATTCCCTTTGTAATATTATCTCAACCGCTTATTAAAGGAATCTTTCCCTCTCTTAAAATGGCTATCCTTGTCTTATTATTACACAATCGCCATTCTCTATTATTTAAATAGAATTTTGTATCTCTGGAATGATTTAGTTTTGAATTTACAATAAATGTTAAAGCAGTGAAGCGAAAGCCTTTAAGAATTAAATCACTAAAATAAATTGGCTTTAACGTCTCTTAGAACTTAATTTGTTAATACCATTTATTTTTATTTGTCATATTAGTCTGACATGGAGCAATGTATGTACTCAGAAGGCCTTGCATTAAAGTTTTAGGATAAATGTGTGTATAATCAATTCGAAGGTTATATGGGCTGAGCGCCTGGGGAGGTGTAGTGTGGCCAGGACATTGCGCTATCTTTATTTCATTACGAATCATCATTATTCATGGTAGGTAAACAATGTAACGGAACTGCACTTTTGTTGTTATTTAAACTTAGATATAATTCGTGTGTGTAATAATCGCTGCTTATAAACGATTTATTTAATCGTAACTGTTTTAAAACAAGTTGAAATATATAAAGTCCAATGTAGTCATACAACTATAATATACTTAGCAAATTTTGATGATACCAATCAGCGGAAAGCTTCAATGTGTAAAGAAATTAAAAATAATCTTGTTTATGAAAGTGTAATTTAATCATATATAAATAAATAAATAAATAAATAAGTAAATAGATAAATAAATAAATGAATAAATAAATAAATAAATATATATATATATATATATATATATATATATATATATATATGTTAAATAGGCATTATTAACATTGTCTATAGTGTTATAATACTATTATTTTATTAATCACTTAAACAATAGTTTATGACTATCCGAACTTTTTTTTAGTAAATTTGTTAAAACGTACTGAGACAGAACGTTTTCGATGTGCCGATCTTCATCAGTGTCTTCTGCTTGGAGATGTTGGGTCAAGCGGTGACGGTGTTAGAGGTAGGTTTTCGATAGTATCAAAGAGTATGCGTGATTTGTATTGTGTTTGTTCGTTTAATATGTTGGTACTTTGTGTTTTTGTGTGTCTGTAAATTTCATATTGTTCTAGTTTGTTGAGATGTGGTCTTTTTTGTTGATGTGTAGGATTTCTAAATTATGATAAATGTCTGTGTATTTGTGTCCTGTTTCTTTTAAGTGATTGTAAATTGTTGAGTTGGTGTTATGTTTGTGTTCTTCGACTCTTTGTTTAAAGCTGCGACCTGTTTGTTCAATGTAGAATTTGTTACATTCGTCGCAGTTTAGTTTGTATACGCCTGGTGCTTGTAGTTTATCTTTGTTGTTGGTGTTGTGTTGTATTTTGTATTGTAATTTATTATTGGTTTTGTATGCTATTTTGTAACCTTTTTTTGAAATTTGGGGGCTATTTTGTTTGTTGTTTTGTTTATGAATGTTAATGTGATGTATTTGTTTTCCCTGTCTGTAGTGTTAATTTGAGTGTTTTTTTTGTATTTCGTACCATAGTTTGTCTATTATTGTGGTGTTGTATCCATTTGTGTATGCTAAATATTTAATTGTGTCTAGTTCCTTGTTGTACTACTATTATTTTGCTGTAGTAGAACCCCCGGTCAGTGATGCTCGGTAATGGAGATACTATCAATCTTTGAAAGTTAACTCGCATAAATACCAAGTGAGATTTTCGTACATATAGTGAAAGTGTCAAGTGAATACAAGAAAACAGTGTTGCAAAGTTTTATATATTTATAGTAAGGTAGGGGGAAGAGTGCGTTGTGTAAAAGTGCGTACTATTATTTTATAGTGTATTTGTAGCAAAAATTATTACTACCGTACCCTCACCAGGTCCAGCAGTATCGCCGAATGTCAATATAGTGGATAGAGTCCATACCAGCTTCTTGTACCTCAATTTAGGTAGGTAATTGCAAATTACTACTGATTACTGTTAATTTTCTCAAAATAATTTAGTTATGTATACCTACAAGTGTTGTGTTAAAAACGTTACTTTCTATGTACCTTATGATTAATAAATACATGTTGCATATTTAGTGAATCTAGGAATATAATAAATTTGTTTTTCTTATTTCCATAGTGAACTAAGAAAGATGTGGTTTATCTAGTGAGGAAAACCACCCAATCTAAGTGGTATGAAAAGAATATTTCCGCATAATGTTCATAAATGTTACGGTCACGCAGCTTTATAGGCGTTCTACATTTTACTGATATTCTAAACTTATAAATTTTAGGCAATTGCACAATTATATTAGAAAAAGGTTAACTGCTAATAAAGTTCTCAATAAACATCAATCAGCGGGATAAAAGTAAACACTTTTTAACTCACAAATAAATTATCAAGACTGGTGCTGCTTTTATTCAACTCCATTGTGCAAATATTAATCTATATTCCACAAGCTATTAACAAAGTTACCATTAGCAATGTTTTATGATTGGGGGACTTAGTAAAGCCTAGAAAGTAAGAACAATCTGATATAAAGAATTACTATAGGGTGTTCAAGTTAAAAGAGGCCCCTACCCTACCTTTTGTTAAGTGTGAATCATAGTTTATTAGCAAACAAATACATTCAAAATTACAGTAGGTGATGGATATTTTATCCATCTATTTGTACACTCTTCATAAGATGTTTTGTTTCACTATGTCTTTTGGCTATAATTATCTTCACACTGTATATTTTATTGCCACCATTGGTAATGTTTGTCTTCGATTCCTGCAGGACATAACGATTGCTCCTGTAAACAGTTTCTTTTATGTTCCCTCATAGAAAGAAGTAAAACATTTCTTTCCGAAATTCTTTTTAAAGAGCTCAGTTTTAATTAAACAATTTTATATAACATGACTAACGATTTATAAAATATATAAAATTATATAAAACATATTAATAATAAAAAAATTACAAAATACCTAATAAATATGCATTTACAGAAATTATTGAAAAGGAATTTCGGAAAGAAATTCAAAACGTTGAGTGTTTAAAAAAAGCGAAATTTTCTGTGATCTGTCATTAGCCTATATATACAAAATTAATAGTTATTAACAGACATTAAATAGCAATATTTGTTAAAAACTTGTAAACTACAATAAACTTTGTTCAGAGTTTTCACAAAAGTTAGTCACAGAATTTTCGTAAATACCTTATATTTTATTAACATAATAAGCACGGAAAAAGTTTTTTATTTGAATAGAAAATGATTTTCAATTACTCTCACCAATGTCATACTACACGATATTCGTATGTATACAAACGTGTTTCGTATGCAGGGAAATAAATTTAACTATCTTCATAAAATTTGTGACAAAAGTATTAACATTTGACTGTGTTGAAGTGAATTTAAAATTACACCACTCAGTGGTATTCAATGGTTGCGTTGGATTCTGGAGTCAAATTTTAAAGTAATTTCATGAATAATATAAAATGGTTGTTTATTTCAGAATGATACCATACTAAATTTTGAAAGATGTGAAAATATTTTTCAAATAATATTTTAAATATGAACAAAATATAATATTATTCAAATTCTGTAGTAGCTATTAGTATTTGATGGCTTTAGTTTTAGTGACTAAAATGTTTAATGTTTTGCGTAGATTTTTAATAGGTTTAATTGAATACTTAAAACTTTTTTCAGATTATTTTTGCACAAAAATATTTTATCGCCGTAGGGGATTATCCTAGGCACAGATGGTTTAGCATCTGGTCCCGAGGCTTAGGGAAATGTTGCAAACGGGAAATATGCATTGTATATATAAATGATATTTGAAGGACAGTGAGAAATACAACGTAGATCTAATGTAATAAAGAGAATATTAGATTACCTCAGGTTTCACTTTGAAGATGGAACACCAAACCTTGTCAGGTTTTATCTAAAGTAGTATTTGGATTTTTGAGGTTTTAATTTCAGTTGTTAACTTATTACTTAATGATATGAATAAGTAAGTCTTATATGTGTGGAAACGACTATGAATAAATATTTTATATTATATATTATGCAAATAATATAAAATCCAATATTATTTAAATATTGGATCAATTTTTTCTTATTCTGAAATCATTATTTTATTTGGTTTAATTGAAAGATTATTTGAAAACCTATTATAAAATATAATTTAACTACGTATAGACCCAATGGAATAAATCCAATAACAAATTGCAATTTTAAGAAAGTAATTTTATATTATTGCGCAAGAAAACTTTATATATATTATTATATATATATAATTATATATACAGTATATACAGTATATATATATATATATATATATATATATATATATATATATATATATAAAGAACTAAGTCAAAATACAAATACAAGAACTATAATTGAATTTCTTGTACTTGAATTTTGACTTAGTTCTCTATTAATACACAAGAATACATATTGCGATATATAAATATTCATTTTTTTAAAGTTAAAGTGGGTGTTACTTGATGTTATTAAAGTTTTTTCAAATAATAAATTAATAATTCAATAATTAAATTGAACTAATTGATTTTATTCATTAATTTTGCTTTCTATATCCCATTTTTGATCATGCCATATGTAAACACATATTTAAATTAATTATAAATATTTTAAAAAAAGTATATAAAATAAATTTTATTTTGTTGACCAAAGAATGAATTGACCTATTATACTTGTATCAATGGATTTAAAAGCTAATATGTAGTGTGATATATATTATAATAATAATAGATTATTTACATAACCTTTTATTCATGTTTTATATTAAGAAATAATGTTCTTCTTCATTCATTAATGCTTCTTATTTAACCTAATAATATTAGCGTTACATGCAAGACGCCTCTATTTGCTTGGCTAATGCCCGAAGCAACGTCATGTCTAAAGCATTTAATACTTTGTGTGAGCTTCTAGGAAATTATAAATAACGAAAATCATGAAATAAAGTTAGAATAATGGAGTAACGTGCATTCTGGAAGCAATTTTTCTTTTTGCACTAGTTTTTATTGGTAACGATTGATCGCTGTTTAGTACGTTTTTCCAAGACTAGTACTAGAAATTATTTGCATAAATAACACTCTACGTCTCTAAATAGGACTTTAGTTACACTGTAAAATTATTACGTCGTTTTATAACAAAGCACTTTCAACAAATTTAGGAAGTAGCCAATTTATTGTAGTTATAATTAAATCTAATATTGGGTAATTGATGTATGTTACCCCATATTTGAAAAACCAACCACTATCTCTAGTTTTATTACGTTCGAAAATATATTTATTTTTTTGTTTTATACAATGATAACAATATTTCTGATATAATTTCTCATTTAATTTGCAATTAAGAGAAAAAAATATCACATTTTGTGCTGCTCACAAGTGATTAGTTTTGTATTCCTTATCTTCTACGAAGGCAACATTATCGCCGAAACTAGTTTGTGTTCTGAACTAGTGTATTTGTTTCTTAGGATTCAGAGTTGATTATTTTATTTTTTACCGTTGTGAATATTTCGCACTAGCTAAGCTATAATTAACTAGACGTTATTCATAATTATATTTAACAATAATTATACTTTAACAATATTGTTAAAGTGATTAATTAAATATTTATATTATATAAAATTATTAAATTAAAATAACATTTGTTTATTTACGTTAAAATACTAATTATAAAACTAATCATTAATAAAGTAATATAAAAAAATAATAGGAAAAGAAAAAAGACAAACTATGAATATTCTGAGATAAATTCAATGGAAATGTATTATTTCACAGCGGGAGAAAAAACTTGCTTCGTATATCTATAATAGACGTAGGAATGTGTTTCTAATGGAAAACCATTAAGGTTTTGTTTAGTTAGGTTGAAACTTCCGTTACAATAATTTAATCAAACGTAGAATAAAAAAACATGACATATAAAATATAAATTAAAATACTTTAGACATTACAGCTTTAATTTTCATACATTATTAGTTTGTCAACTTTCTTGACTGGCAGTACTACATGCATCTATAGTGTAACTGGAAATGAAGTGAATGGATTGCATTAAATTATATATTGTGTCATATTCTATATAGCACATTTATCAAACACTCTGTGACTTATCACGTGGTTTATATTTAACATTGAGTTCATGTTTCAAGGTATTAAAGCCAAGAATGTTTCGCAATAAATCAGACGCATCACCTTATTTATCACGTCTTACTGTAGGATGAATATCTAATTACAGCGCGCGTAAGAAAACTAATTAGAAATGAATATTATGTTTAAATGAAAATGGTAAAGTATTATTATTATTATTATTATTGTATATATATATATATATAGATATATATATATATATATATACATATATATATATATATATATATATATATATATATATATATATATATATCACTTTCACTATCTATAGTTTTTTTATTGTATCCATTTTTTTTTGCTATATGATATATTATTTGTTCTCTTTGGTTTTTTCTTCATTATTTAGAGGTAATTTTAGCATCCTGTATAAAAGTGAGTTGTAAGGGGCCATTTTATGTTGTGGGGGATGGTTGGAGTGGTTTGGTATTGTATTAATGGTTTGTATGGGTTTCCTATAAATAGAATATTCAATGTTATTTGTATTTCTGGTCAATGTTAGGTCTAGATAGTTTATTTTATTGTTTATTTCTTCCTACATGGTGAATTGTATGTTAGGGTGTAAGTTATTGATTTCATTTAGGATGATGTTATTATTTATTGCTTTATTTTGTGAGATGTATAATCCATCGTCAACACATAGTATCCAATGTCCGTTGGGGTCGTGTGTGGTACAATAAAAAAAACTATAGATAAATTAGAATTTAAAATATTAAATAAATTAAAACAACCTTAAATCGAACCACAAACAACAAAATGGGCTACATTCACATACACAGGATACAACATAAAAGGAATAACTAAAACTCTAAAAAATAATAATATTAACATAGCCTACAAAAACACAGGAAACATAATCAACAAAATAAACCAACCAGAAAAAATATGCCCCACATTTAATTACGGAATATACAAAGTCGAATGCCCAGACTGTAATAAAATATACATAGGACAAACAAAAAAGAAATTAAAAGACAGATATCAAAAACAACTCAACGCATACATCAAACCTGAAATTTATAACTCAAACTTAGCCACACACGCCATAAAAAACAACACACATTCCCCACATAAAAAAAACGTACACCTAATAAAAAAGGTTCAAAAAGGCCTCAAAATGACAATCTGGGAACAACTAGAAATTTATAAAAATAAAAATAATATCATTAGCGAACAAATACAAATAAAATTAAAAAACGATAAATTATTCAATCTAATAGACAATATTAACCCCAAAACAAACTTTAAAAACTTGCACAGTGCAGTGAATCTAAAAATAGAACATAACGGTACACCAAGGTCAACGGGAAATCCACTCAGCTTGCAGTCTACAACAACCCTGTTCAGTATGCCCGAGGATGACGGCACGGCCAGCCATTGAAAGTTAGCTCGCATAAATGCCAAGTAAGATTCTTTTTTAAGTACATAAGTGAAAGTGATAAGTGTAATCAAGAAAACAGTGTTGCATAACTACAAATATATATATATATATATATATATATATATATATATATATATTTGTGAAACATTTAAAATTAAATATAATATGTACCATAACGTCTATTTGCCATAATTTTCCAAAAATTGCCAGAGGTAAAAGAGAATGTGTACCATGTTTGACATATTGTGATATACAAATTATGTTGGAAATTATTTTAAATAACCATTATTTGAACGTTGTAATGATATGTTGAGGATGAAACTAAACTAAAGATGTATAGATAAAGAAATTTAGTTTTAATTTTTAGGGTTTTCGTATATCTCAGAATAAGGTACAATGCAAATGAATAGTTTGGTTGTGCATTATTGCAGAGTGTATTATCTAGGTGCTATTTATATATAGTTAAATATATGTAATATCCTATTTCGGAATAATAGATCATTTTTAAAGTGACCCATTTTAGCTACTTATATTTCTTATACTGCAGCCCACTCATCATTTTTCGTAGCAAAAGGATTTAGTATAAAACATACAGTTTAAGTAGTTCAGGGAATGCCTGGGTGATGAGGAAAGGGTTGTAATTATTCTTATGAATAAGGGGAAAATCCCTAGTAAGAGCAAATATAAATATCATGGAAATATGTCTAAAACCTTCTGTAGACTTATTTTATAACGAAATCATAATTTATTTGTCTCAATCTGTGTTAGAATAGTATAATGGAACAATAGAAACAAAGAGGAAATGTAATTTCGTAGTTGTATTGGAATTAGGTGTAGTATGGGTTTCTACTCGCTTCTCAAGGTCACAGGTTATTTGAAATGTTTTTTTGAAACCTGTTCCTCCTGAAAGATTTAAAAGTCTTATCATTTAGCTAATTATCAACAAATCATGTGTATATGCGCGTCTATCACGCGTTAATTTTTGTATGAGAGCACGCTCATATGTATGTGTGTGTAAACTTTTATTTGGTCCAATTGTTACTTTTTAAAGAATTTAAACGATAAAGAAAAGCTCTTTCACAATAGGAAAATGGTCAAAACGTATTTCATGTAATATATCCAAACGTTTCTCCCCGTTTATTATAATACATTTAAACGTTCTGTACGGTAGCAATTCATAAATTATTTAAAAATATAACGGTTTGTAAGTGTGTGTTTGTGTGCACCCGCGCGCGCACGCGCACCTGTGTATGTGTTGTTTGTGTATGTTACTATACACATCAATTATTATTTTTGTAAACATCAAAGAACTCTCATTATCATAAGGCTCAGCCAATGATCATATTAAAAGGTAACGATAAAAAATGACTCACAATGATTCAACTTGAAATGTGCATCAGCAGTTTACATTACTTCTGCTCTATATAAAATACATAATTTTTATTTCTTTTTTTATTGTATTTTGAAAATCACTGATCTTTCTAACCACTACTTTGAGAAAAAGTTCCACGATTTATAAGCTTTTCATTACAAAGGTCAGCTAGCAAAGCGTTTATATTTTAAACTTTTACAAGCGTATAAAACAACACAATAACCCAACTACAATTTCATATAACACAAATATCTAAGAATATTTTACGCAAAAGAGAAATATTTAAAAGTTTTTTTTAATTAGAGAGAAAGTTGTTTTATTCACTGGATTTCACAAACATGTTCTATTAATCTTTCATGTATTTTGCACCGGTAAGCTTTTAGGACAAAGCAAAACTACCTGTATTTTAATAAACTCTATTATTGTATCTCTTAATTTAGACTTATTACTTTTCTGACAAGACGTTACTTCATGTAGGAAAAGAACTACATTTTTGTATATTACTCTATATGTATTGTTATTCATTGTCATTTTTTTGTACTTTTCATTCTATCAAAATTCCTTTTGAAAAGTTTATTTGTAAATTTAAAAAAGTTTTAGAAAGTCAGTACATATTACAATTATATCCCAATCCATGAGAAAAGGTAATCATGGTTTTTACCAGAGGAATGTCTGGATTTATTGTTGCGCTTGAAACACAGCCAAAGCCTAAGTGATGCAGTAATTGTATGGGGGAAGGGAAAGGGTGAGGAATTATGTGATTAGTACAAATTAAAGCCCAATATTTCCAAACTAATTGAAGTATTTCTAATTCAAAAAGTGGATACTATTATATATTTAATAATTTTGTATGTTGATTAAATTAGAACATAATGTTTACTTAGAGAAAGTGTAACTTATATATGCTTACATGCTCATGTCATCCCTGATATCTTTTAAAATTTTTATATTTGCAAAAATACAAGATTTATAAATGCCATTTGTTTGATTCAATTTTATTTAAACTACATGAACTACATTAAAACTACATTGATTATCTCCTTATCTCCTCTCTATGTACTTCTCTTTCTCTCCTATTTGACTTACCCTCTTTTTGATTTTTCTATAAACTCTGTAGAAAATCATTTTGAAAAAGTTAAACATATTTTATAGTGTGTAATAAAATAAATTGTATTTTGTTGATACAATGTTCAAACAATTCAAGTAGCCACCAAAAAGCTTAAAAACATTTACAATCTTATCAGAAAAATATATTTTGTAAATAATATTTAATAATTGATTGAACTAAATATAACTTATTGACATCATAATTTAAATTTGTTTCAAACAAATTATAATCTTTCATATTATAATTTTAATAATAATTATTCTTCAAAACGATGATATTGTTCTCATACATAACGGTTACATTTAACAAGTTATATTGATTTTTGTTGACATAACATTTCATTTACTAAATGCACACTTTTCCCACTTAACAGTCCAAGAAACACCGCAAAACCCTATTAATCTGTGTTCGATAAAAGCGTTGTTTTCCTATCACAATCTGGGGTTAGAATAGAAAAATGGAAGACTAGATGAAATCAACCATTAAATAAGAGATATATTATTGTTGCAGTGCGGGAGGTAGAAACAAATTATTACACGGGTGGTGATCGGCTTTTAAAGAAGATGTATACTAGTTACCTGGGCTTACACAATATATAATTTTATACATCGTATGTGATGTAAAACATAATTTAATTGAAATTAGGACCTGAGACTTGTAAAATAGTTTTGAGTTTGTATACTACTTAATTTTTATATTTTCTATTACATTTAACATTGGCAGGTCGGGATATGTTGCATTTTAAGCCATTATATTATTTGTTTAAGATAAAACTCTTACGATGATTACTAAAGGTTTACAAATAAAATATGTTACTAAAGTATACTTGTAGTAAATGAAATGATGTAGCCTTATTCCAAGTGAATATATATATATATATATATATATATATATATATATATATATATGCATGCACGGCAAACTGGTTTTCTGATAAACAGAAGCTTAACGGCTTCAAGTAGCTGCTTGTGTGTAGGAAAACGCATTATGTTAGCGTAGGATAAGTAAACGTAAGACATATTGTATAGAGTCTTTTCCTCTTATGCCTTTAGTTTATTTGTATTACACATTGTTATTTCTCGTATTTTTCCAAATTGGAAGATCATTTTGCCATGTTTTCTTAATTTTGTTGTAAATTTACTAACAGCTATGTCTATTTCCCTGTAAAAGTATGAGAGAAAAATTCGTAACGGTTTTTATCTAGGGAATGTCTGGATTTACAAAGGTAAAACATTCAGGCTCTTTAAAGATGCTACTGCTCTTTAGAGAGGAAATATATAGGCCTCTCGATAATATTATATATATTTTATTCTGATAATATAACACACTATCTCTGAATAAAACATATTGTGTTTCTGAATAAAATATTTCTGCCTTTAAAACCGTCACCGCTTGACCAAATATCTGCAAGCAGAAGTCACTGTTTAAGATCGCCTCACAGCGGTCAAAAACATTCTGTCTCAGTAAGCTTTCTACAAATTTACAAAATTTAAAGCTCTGTTAGTCATAAACTAATGTTTTAGGGTTTATATATATATATATATATATATATATATATATATATATATATATATATATATTAAATATGTTTTCTTGTTTAATAATCTAAAACAATACAGGTTATTCAAATACAAGAATATTTATTAATTTATATTTAAAGCTTTTCGTTTATAAACAGTACCAACATCATCAACAATGAATAATACAATCAGGATTGTATTATTCAATCCTGATGATGTTACAATTTATCAACGAAAACTTTGAATATAAATTAATAAACATTCTTGTATTTAAATAACCAATGGTGTTGAAAATATATATATGTGTGTGTGTGTGTGTGTGTGTGTGTTGAGACGGCCAAAAAGTCTCAAAAGAAAAGATTTTGTTTGTGTCAAAACAGTAAGAAATTTATTAACAAAGGTCTTAAACAATGTAATTAATAAATGGTTAAATAAATTCTTAAAGACTTTGAAAAGGTTTCAGTGCGGATGTATAATTTTTTCAAGTGACTTAAAGGTGCAACTTACAAACGGAAAGGGCTAGAACTATGATTCAAGTTTGTAACAACTTCTTGAATGGTAAAAAAGAATATGGTGTCAAAAAATATTAATGTATTACACCAGAAGTGACACAGCCTCAACGAAAAAACAACAATCTAATTCAGAAAGGTAAATTAAGACACTAATATACAAGTCCAAACAGGTCTTGTACAACCGATAAAAACCAGGTAGCGGGAAGGGTTGAGCCTGCTAGCGAGGAACATTATGGGGACTCGGCAATCGGCTTTAGAAGTGGACGGACGTGTTCTGTTAGAGATCAAGAAACCGAATCGAGGATGCTGTTCTGTGGCTGAGGACGAGACCAAGCCCAGATGACCGTGAAGATGACCTGCTGTCGAACGCCCGCGAAACGAACTACAATTTTTTAACAGCGTAAGAAGTAATAATACGGCTCTAAAATCGATCGGTGACGATGTATGCAGAAAGAAGACTGCAGCAAAACCAAGACGATCACAACCATCCCAGAGAGAGTTTTAAGGCAAGTCTTAATTTTAATATCATTAACCATTTATTAAATATAGTGAAAATTTTCTAAATTCATGTAATAAAATTTCAAAATATGTAAACAAGTTATTCTCTTATTGAAAATTAATAACTTAAAGAATATACAAACAAATGACTAATTTTTGAACTGTATTAACATCATTGATAATGAATTGAAAATAAAATGAAATATTAAGCAACAAGTTCTATTATCTTAAGATAAAAAATTAGAAAATTAACGTTTTACATAAATTCATGTATTATTCAATCAACTGTTAATCTTGATGCTAAGATCAGACTTACAAACAATTAAGAATTTTATAAGAAATTTGAATTAATATCAAGTGTAAAGAATTGCATATAAAATTACTAGAAATACAAATAACAAAGATTTACAGGAATTTAACGTAAACAAATATATAATGTAAGAGAAATGGAAATTTTAGTTTATGTTTTAATTTTTGAAAGCTATTAAAATACAAGTAAGAACAAACGAAAATTATTTCAAAATTATTAAACATAACCTGTGGTAAAAGTAGTAATTAAATTTGTATGAAATGTTTCCAAGCAGCAACCAGTAAAAAACTAATTAATTAAATTAAAGGCATAAGAATGTTATAGATAAAACTTTAGTGAATCAAAAGCATAAAATATGTTTAAACAAATGGTTGGTTTTTGAAAAACAAAGTCCAGGTATTTATTCACTGGCAGATCACGTTCGACACACCACAAGTACCAGGATTTGGTAAGTCGGGTGCGATCATATTTTGACCGCGGCTATACTAGAGCGTTTCGGCCCTACAGTATCCATCATCACCAGTCACAAATAGGTAGGTCGAGGAACGTGAACTTCGGGGACAAGGTTACTGCTCCCTAGATGTGTAACAAGAAAGGTTTGGCCGCGGCAGTGTGTGTGTGTGTGTGTGTGTGTGTGTGTATATATATATATATATATATATATATATATATATATATGTGTGTGTGTGTGTGTGTATAATATGTTTTCTTGTATAATAAAAAAAAACAACTGAAGATAATCAAATACAAGAATTTGAATAAAAAGTAATACATTATATATATATATATATATATATATATATATATATATAATAAAATATAATATAATACTATATATTTATTTCTGACTATTTATCTATTTGTTTATTAATATTATCCTTGCTTTATTACTACCTGCAATTGTTACAAGTCTGATCTAGCCGATGGATCAGGGTGTTAATTATTTACACGAAATCCTACGAAATCGGAGTACGAAAAAGATCTGAAAAGCAGACACAGAAGACACCTTATAACTTTTTCAGAAAAATTGTAGCAACTGTTATGAACAATGTATTCCAAAGCAACATTAATTTATGTTATTACTGTAATCAATACAATTATTTAAACGTAATTTGTGCATTCTGAATTATATTATTAGGATTCTATAGATAACCATTCTGATATAGTGATTAAGAAATACAAGCGCCCGCATAAGTTTTAATCATACGCCCAATATGCAAACATTCGTAATATTACCAGAAGTAAAAGTCTTTAATATAATCATTTTAATTATGCATTGAACTGCATGTAGCTCTTTCACATCAAAGTATTTCACATTCTAGTTTAAGAACAATTATTTTTCAAAGCATTTCATATTGTCCTCCTACACAACGTTTTAAATAAACTTTTCAGATGGATTTGTATTGGGGTAGAATTTCATTTACTAAAAGCGAACAGTTTTCCCAACTTAACGCTTCGAAAAATACCTGAAACCCTATTAATCTTCTTGGAAAAGAAAATGAATTCATAAATTATATCTTTCTCTTATGTTATAATGTTAAAAGCAAATTTCTTAAATGCCCACCCTATTCTAATTTTGAAACTAGTAACATCCGTCTTAGATTTATAAGGAATATTATAGGTTTCGTTAAACCGTCGAATTATCTAATGATTTAATATGAAGTATGGCGCAATTAACAATGTCCGATATCAGAAGAATTACGTTAAAATTTGATAACTTGAAGGAAATGTGCGAATCTTTTATTTAAATTATCAAAACTTCTTTATTACAAATAAAACCATTCATTTAAGCATTTACTATCGCGGCTAGAGGGTAGAAAGGTACACACTACACTTCTAAAAAGACATATTGAGACGGCTTCTGGAAGTAGAAAGCTACTTCTAAGAGTAATGAATTATCTTTTAACCGTTGTATGTAGTGGTTAATATTTTACATTTGAATTCCCATGAGAAAGAGGCTGTGTAATTTTTTAGAAACTATATTTTACTATCATAAGTAAAGCCTTTGTATAGCCTTTGTATTTTACTATAAGCCTTTGTAAAGAGAATTTTTAACCCACAAGTTAGCGTTACCTATTCACCTTAGCAGGTAGAAAATATTACTCATCCTAGCTCGTTTATTGGAAAAACGGACTAACCAATGCTATACAAATTTGGTTTATAAAATACTTCTCCTATATTAGGAGATTGAACTTTATTTTCTACATCATAGGGGAAAAAGATTTATCCCATTTAACGTAACCATGTTTCACAGAAACTTCTCCTATATTAGGAGATTGAACTTTATTTTCTACATCATAGGGGAAAAAATTTATCCCATTTAACGTAACCATGTTTTAACAGAAACGTCTCCTATATTAGGAGATTGAACTTTATTTTCTACATCATAGGGAAAAAAATTTATCCCATTTGACGAAACCATGTATCACAGAAACTTCTCCTATATTAGGATATTGAACTTTATTTTCTACATCATAGGGGGAAAAATGTATCCCATTTGACGTAACCATGTTTCACAGAAACGTCTCCTATATTAGGAGATTGAACTTTATTTTCTACATCATAGGGGAAAAAATTTATCCCATTTAACGTAACCATGTTTCACAGAAACGTCTCCTATATTAGGAGATTGAACTTTATTTTCTACATCATAGGGGAAAAAATTTATCTCATTTCACGTAACCATGTTTCACAGAAAAATACTTTTGTAAATATAATAAGTATCAAAGTGTAATACAGGAAGAAATAATTTAAAATTGTTTAAAGACACGTATTTAAAACGAATTTGGTTACATACAAATGTGTAAATCGGTATAAACATAAATAGTTTTAGTTATAAAGTAGAACTAGAAAAATTTAGGTTGATATTATTTCAAATCAAGATTAAACTTAAATTTAATTGAAATTCATAATACAATTTGTCCAACACAAAATAAAACTTTAAAACCATATAATATAACTTTATAAAATGTTTTACGTTTTCATATGTATATAAATCTTAACAATATTATAATTTTGAATAATTTTGTAGGTTATTAGCAAATCGTTAAAAAATATTTGAATGATTTTGTTGTTTGATGGTAGAAGTAACACATTTTACAAAATCGGTACAAAAATTTAGTGTAATTGTTTTAATATTTGGGCTTATAAAGAAATGTTAAGATAAATAGGAGTTATTGTTTAAATTATTGTTTGCAAAAGTATGCAGTTTTTTAAGTTTCAAATTGTACTACATAGTTTAATAAAGTTAAATTAAATTTAGTGCTCAGACCTTGCAAAGAGCATAAACAATAAAATTTATTCCGAATAACAGTTTTAAAAGTTGTATTTATTACAATGTCCGAACTCCTTGTCGTACATAACCCCAATGAATGTTACATTCAATGACCTCTAAAGGGAATATTTACACAGTTTTTCCAGACAGTTTCATTTATACTAATGAGATTGGATGCAAATCGGTTTACTTTCCTTTCTGTATAAATATTTATGTTCAAAGTGGCCCTTTGCTTCTCTCTTTAGGAAATTATTTGCATTTAATTTAATTACACATAAGTTTCCAACGCATCTAGGTTTTCAGGAAATATGAAATACATATCTTGAAGAATACAACATCAACCTAGCTCTCACTAATTGAAAAGTAGAAAGTTGAGAGGAAACGTGAATTTGCAAGGAAGGTTAAGAGATTGGGGAGGATCAGGTATACACAGATTAACTTCTCTATTTAGACGTACACAACCAAACTAGTACAATTACTAATATATACTTACTAATAGGCTATATTAGACCCACTCAGTATAATTAGGAGTTTACAAATAAACTGATTTGTAGCTACTACCTTATAGTGTTGTATTCTATTCAATTAGGCAATGTTTTGTGCAATTTTTTTATTATTGTATTTTAGTACTATTTATTTGTTTCGCTCAGATCTTTTGTTTAATGAGTTACGTATCAGAATAGAGTTGACTATAGACACTTTAAAAGTCCGTAAATACATTAATGTAATACATTAGATAAGGTTGACATTTAGAGTTTCTATTAGAAAATAGTGTATAACTGTTTTCAGAGTAACCGTATTAAAAGTCATTGTTTAGTAAATAACGATAAGCAAAATACTATCGGTTGTGACAGCAGAAGGCAATACGAGAGGTTGGTTATGCGCGAAGAGCTATTATTTTACAGTGTATGTCCTCTGCTGTTCAAAAAAGACACAATCCAGTTTAGAAAATAAATATAAACAAAAGTACAATTAATTGAATTTAAAATTTTTAATGCCATAAAAATACTAAAAACGTTGTTAATATATATATATATATATATATATATATATATATATATATATATATAATGGAAACATATTTTAGAACTATTAAAGTATTTCAACTCAAACCCAGAATAATTGACACAGCTATTCCAATGACAATTTCACTGAAATAAAAAAAAACTTAAGAACTAAATACACAATACACAACATCTAGATAAAAATAAATTGTCCTTATGTTCGAAATAAATTGTACTTGAAAATAAACGTTATGGTAAGAAAACCAGCCTAATACCAACAAAGAGAGAATAAATTAAATGGCAGTTGAAATAAAAATTAATAAAACTTGCAGGTTTTGTGTTGTACATCTTTGGGGCTTTATAAAAACTACACTTGTTTATATTACCTTAGCAGAAAACCATTATTTACTGATGAAACACGTCAGCTGAATAAATCAGTAAGTAGTGGATTTTTGCCAAGATAACATAAATAAGTGTACACAAAATTAAATAGATATATATGTAAATGAATTTTAATACTACTGTAAATGAATCGAATACGTAATAACAGAGAGAGAGAGAGAGAGAGAGAGAGAGAGAGAGAGCGAGAGAGAGAGAGAGAGAGAGAGAAGGAGAGAGCAGGCAGAGATAAGAAAATTAAAATATTTTGTTGCTTTTACATCAACCTGTTTTAGCTACTTTTCTGTAAAAACATAAATTTACCTCTCACAGAGCTGTGACATCTAAATAATACAGTTATAGTACATAAAAATATTGGACTGCATTTGACATTGTGTCAAAAACTAATTTAGGATCTTCATACAAATAAGTGTTGCTATAGCATTGAAAGGTCAGAATTCTTCATGTTTGGTCATGGAAGGAGTCCTATTTTCCTTTACCAATCAAAGGATAAACATAAGTAGACATTCCCTTATGCGCCAACTTTACAGGGTGAGGACATAGTAACATACTCCTTGATCAGTGTAGAGATAAACTGGCAAAGGAAGCTTAGCATTGACATTATCGTCATCATGTTCCTATTGGACGCCAAAGCCGAGGCTCAATTCAATCTAAGATAGAATTCAATTATAATGAAACAACTGCTCTTCATTGGCAATAATAACCGACTCATATCAAAACCCATAGCTGCACTAAGAACTGGTCATTACAGAGGAATGGACATCGATAAAACGTCTGAAAAAACTACAAAAACTGTCATACCGTTCCGGATACAGAACTAACGCCAACACACTTTCAATTGTTCGGCCAGATTTCTTGGTTTGTTCAGAATTAGAGTATTACGTTCGGAGGCATCCCTTTATGGGGATAACATAAGAAAGATTGCTACAGCCGGGCACACGGCAATATCTGGAAAGATCTGTCATGGAAACGAAATCATCATCATCGTCAGTGTGTCCAAAGTTTAAAACAATTAGTGAAGAACTGTCCTAAGTTTAAGATTTTGATACATATTACAGTGGAAATGGAAAAATATGATGAAGAGTTAATATCCGGAATGCAACCGTTAATTTGGTCACACATGAAACGTAGTTCCTATCTGATAAAACGAACGGATGTAATCCGGATATTAAATATTCGTTATATATATATTTAAGATATTTAGCATAGTGTTTGAAGCTTTTACGTCCAATAGATGGAGCTGGTTTTCATGTAAAAATACGTCCTCTTTATTTGTTACAGTTGTGACTTCTAAGAGTTAATAGTGTAAGTATATACAAAAATAAACGCACATATGAATGTAATATTGTGTAAAAATTACAACAGATCAAAATGTAAACATTTTGAAAGCATAAGATTTTGAACAAACAAACATTTACATGTTGATTTATGTAGTAGTTTACTGTTGACAATAAAGTAATATAACATTTTCAAATAAGGTATTATACAACACTATATATATATCCCTTGATTTTACCTTGTAAGAATATATAACTTGATTTTAACGTTTAAGAATATGTTATTTGCGTTTTTGTTTTTTCCTAATAATGAAAGAAAACTGTTCACTATCCTAAAATATGTAAAAGATTTTAAACTAAATCATTCAAGCTACCCTTATGATACTCAAATATAAATACATAAAAATCAAATAAAATGCGATGTAGATGTTGTATTTGTATAATTTAAACCGATTTCATTTTGCAACTGTTATATTCTTCAGAAGGAATAATTCAACCCTTTAAACATCAAGTATTTGTTTTTACTGATTTATATTTTG
This sequence comes from Prosapia bicincta, assembly GCA_036971475.1. Classification (NCBI taxonomy): domain Eukaryota; kingdom Metazoa; phylum Arthropoda; class Insecta; order Hemiptera; family Cercopidae; genus Prosapia; species Prosapia bicincta. The sequence goes on along the minus strand of JBAIZL010000001.1, from coordinate 103,529,157 downwards.
AACTGGTTGTATATTTAGAAGTTGAGTTAAAATTAAATTTTGTAATTAATTATTTATTTGTACGTCAACTTATCAAAAGATTTTACTTAATGACCACTTTAAATGATTGCCCCTTATAATAATTTTGACGAACGTGCCCTGGCAATAATAAAAAGTATAAATTGAAATACATTTTTGTTTATTACTATTTTTGAAATAATTAAGAAAACTAAAGTGTTGAAATTGCATCAACAGATTGCATAACCGATCAACTATGGTTCCTATACAACTAAAGACAAAGGCAAAATAACGGGTTGTGAAGCAATAAAATCACTTAAAATTTAAGCATTGTAAGAATCATGCCAAACAGCTGCAATCATACTTTTTTAGTTACATGGGACTGTTAAGTACCTTCCTTCAATAAACTCTGTAAGAAATAGTATCTGTTATAGCTTTTACATTCTTTTCTACTGCTTAGTTTCTTTACAGACGCCACAGTTCCACGGTCCAATATGACCTATGTTAATTACCTATAAAGCGTTAAATTAAGTTTGTCCCAAAACATATGTAAAATCATATTTGTATAAAAACATACACAAAACTCACAAATTATTCATTTATCTACATATACTCTTTCTACTGAAAAAGTCATCATCATGTGTTACTACTACAAACTCAAAGTTACTCACACTCACACACACACACACACACACACACACACACACACACACACACACACACACACACACACACACACACACACACACACACACACACACACACACACACATACACACACACACACACACACACACACACACACACACACACACACACACACACACACACACACACACACACACACACACACACACACACATGAAGCGGACTTTGTCATTGAAATGCGTATGACTAGATAAATGATTAGGTTGTGAGTTTTGTGTAAGTTTTTATTTGTTTTTAATATAGCCTCACAAGCTAAGCTCAAAGATTAAGCTAAGCTCAAGATTTGTTGTTCCATGTATGTATGTTCAGTGTAACATACTGATAAGTATACGTATATCGGTTACGTTTACCGCCCTGGTTGTTATATAAATAATACCATTTTGAGTAGTGAGCCTTACAAGAAATATTTGTTCAAAATAAGATTTTAATAATAAATAACTGCAAACAATTTTAAAAATTTACCACACTTACAAAAACTAAAATTATTTTATTAATAATGTATTATAGTTTTAATGTCATAATTTTCTAGGTGGTTTTTAAAAAGTATGATACATGTATTATTTATTATGTTCTTTTTTTAACCGACCTCAAATATATGATTTCCGAATTTCGAAATGAAAACATTTGCTAAGCTAAAGGATGTGCTTTTACTAAAATTATAGCTAAATGATAATTCTAAATTCTACTGAAGCAATTCAAATCTCTAAGAAGTGTTTGATTTGTTAACAGGTGTTAATTAAGTTTGACCTGATATTGAATTTATTCGTAATTATAATTTGTTTTAAATATATATAAATCACACGCTTAAAATACTTCTATAAATAGATAAGTTTAAAGAAAATTGTATTAAAAGTACAGTCAAATATAAAGATGACTCTACAAAATATCAGACAATTAAATATGTTGATAAGAATCATAAGCTAGTTTAATATTAATTTTATACCATTCAGAGAAAAGTCCAAGTATAGAAGTTACAGAAGTGGAAGTGATTTTGAATATTTCTCAATTAAATATAAATGTATTACAAATTTATTTTGATTACATTACATTTTTATATTTAAATAATAGAAATAAATCTTATTCAGAAATTAAAACATTAATGGCAAATGAATTTAGTAAAGATAATGTTTTTAAAGAATTAAAATATATAAAGATATTTTAAAGTTTCTTTTTACTCAAATCAAAGTTGACTTTGTCGTCACGGTTACTCCAGTAACATCAGAGAATTCCAATTCAATCACAATTTAATGCCAGCTTTTATTATTTTGAAATTGGAAGCTTTAACTCGAACGTCAGATAAAATATAAAAGAAAACATTGTTAAAACATATTTATTGTGTCCAATTTATATCACACTTTGTAAGAAAACTTTGCATTTTAAGTAACCTCATTTTCAGTTTAACTCTTGACATTTTGTTAACGTCTTTACCAAATGTTTTTTCTAAATCTTAGACAGAAGTTCGAAACGTTTATACATTCCACTTCCACCAAGCACTTTATTGGCAATAAAAACCATAGGTAGGTCTCCTGACTCATTATTGGGCTCTTTAGAGAAACTTATTTCCCCTAAATCACTTAAAATAAAATCATGAATCAAAGAAATTTATCATAATTTCGACCTATAATTTTTAACCTCTCAATTATTTCTAAAATAATTGTATATTACTTCTTAAGGTTAACATTTTAAAATTTATTATTAAAATTGTGTAAATGGTTACAAATGTTTAAAATAATTAGCTTAAAATAAGTTTGTTAAGTAATTTTAATAAGTTTTGTACTAAACACTTATAAAGCTTAGGATGTCTTCCTTTTTAAAAATCAATCTTGGAATTATTGGAAGGAAGAAAATTCTTTAGGGATATCATCAAAAGTTGTTGATATTATGATTATGCAATGAATTCTGAAATACGAAGCCGTTTATTTTAGAAGTGAGAAATATTTACGACATTTAATATCAGGGATTTGTGCTATTTTCATTTGATTGTTAGTGTTTATGATAAATATCCTCTCAAATAAACTGTTACAACATAAAAACCTCATAAACATTTATTAAAAGCAAAGTTTTTACCAACACAAACGTGTTGTAGATATTTCAGTTTTAAAATTTGTTTATAACAGAAATATCTATTCAATTCTGGCTCTTTTTACTGATAGTTTTTAGGCTACAGACTAGGGTTTACTGATATTTGTATATACTGAGATGTGTTAGGTTAGGACTAGGTTTTACTGATATATCTTAGGTTAGGACTAGGATTTACTGATATTTCTATATACTGATATATTTTAGGTTAGGAATAGGTTTTACTGATATGTCTTTTATACTGATAGTTTTTAGGTAAAATACGGTAAAAGTAGTAATCAGAGTAGTGCAAGAAAGTACACTCCCAACAGAGGTCGAAAGTGACCTCCTTGACGCGAGCTTAGGTGTCCTAAATGATGGGGCACTTTACGAAGGAACCTCTTCCCATGCACTTTGTGGACCTAACGTTCCAAGAGGACCTAAGCAAAGCAATGGAACCTAAAATAGTTTGTTTTACGAGAGTTCGAGTGAAGTCGTACAGGCTTCCCGCCGGCCTACTGCAGTGCTTCAAATGCCAGAGGATAGGCCACATAACTAGCTGTTGCATGGCCGATCCTCGATCCGTCAAATGTGGCGAGTCACACTGTTTGAAGGACTGAACAAAGAGTCGCGAAGACTTTAAGTGTGTCCTTTGCAGATTGAACTATGTCGGATGCACCATAATAAAGCAGGCTTCCAAAACCAAGGCCATGACAAAGAAAAAGGCTGAAAGGTAAAGTCATCCCAACAGCAGTTCTCAGCCAAAAACACACAGACAGGCATCTAAACCGACCCCAAAGCCTCCTCTCCCTCCAAAGCCCCCATCACCCCAACCCTTATCGACCCCAATGCATGCTTATATATATATATATATATATATATATATATGTGTGTGTGTCTGTCTGTGTGTGTGTGACTTGAAGTGCTAATATAAACACACACACACACACACACACACACATACATACACACACACACACACACACACACACACACACACACACACACACACACACACAAATATATATATATATATATATGTGTGTGTGTGTGTGTGTGTGTGTGTGTGTGTGTATGTATATAAGATCTATTGTAGATGTCGCCGCCTCTCTCCCTCCTCAATTTCCAATTTCCTTTGCCATATATTAATGCCCCTTTTAGGTTTCTTGGAGTCATTGCTTCGTCAATGTTATTACTCCATCTTCTTTGCGCTCGACCTCTCTTTCCATAACATTATAAATAATATTTTATTTTTTATTCAAGAAAGAATATTCTTCACATAAATATTATTTCTTATTATGTTTAGTTTGAAGGTGAACTTAGAGCTTTAAACTTTTGAAAAAAGCAGTAAAAATACTGTGGTGTTATAGGCAATTTCAGTTAAATGACTTCAGTCTGTTGCAGACAAAAAGGACGACCCACAGGCCAACTCGTCCTGTAGGGGCAGTGAATTTAACTTCTTGTTTGTAATTTGGTATGAAGCACGTCAAAACCTAATATAATTAATCACAGGAGAATACCTGGCTTCTATTCAGTAAATCCTTAGAGCAATGTATAATGAATATTCCGTTAAATTTCTCAATAATTGTAATCGAGCAGTGAACTAGTAATCGATCTGAAGCTTGTTAGTAATTTTATCTATTTCATTTAAAGGCAAACTTTATAAAGAAAACCCTATCAAACAATATTACGTAAATTTTAAAAAGTAAATATAACATTACAGACAAGTAGTTTTAAAATTATTTTGTTTCTGAATTAAAAATAATTACAAACAACGGAGGGCATTGAACTAATATGTAATTTAAATTCGAGGTAAAGGCTTAGTAACGTTTAAAAGAAAGGTTATTCGTTTAGCTTCCCCTCGAGTGACATTTCAGCTTTAGTCTTGCTTCAGTTTTGCATTTATTTTAATATAAATGGCTAAAGTTTGATATTAAATTTTGTCTTTAGGAAATCATTATATTATTTATTGATTCTTAGAAACTTCATTCACAAAAAAACCAATTTATTGTGTATGTTACAATTTTTGTTTATTAACATAGTTCTAAGGGCTCTTTATTTGAAATTAAGAGGGCATTGAGTTTCCAAAAAATATTTACATTCTATATCGAAAACCTATGAAAAATTATTCAAAATAAAAAATATTACAGTTATTGATTATGAAAAATTAAATATCAAAAATAAATAATTTATGGTATAAATAAATAAATAAAATTTTATATAGTTTAATAAATAGTCTACTAACACTTCAATTATTTTAAGTTGTTTGCATTTTTATTTCACGCTAGATTACTCAGAAAACGTCGTACCGCCTAAAAGTAAATGAATGGTTTGTGAACATTATATGATTTTATTTATATTTAATTAGAATAACAATACCTGAACTAATAGCAGTCGATCGATAAAAGTGTGACAGTAAACGTTCTTGATTGAATGTTATTTATTTAAGTGCACTGGGATATACAACATTTTTTGTTTTTTTCTCTGGTACATTCACAAATAAATCGGAAGGTTTTCTGACGTGTGAGCAAGCCACATACAGCTGGTTATATGAGGAGCATGGATTTTCAAAATAAAGTCCAATTATTTTAATTTTATTGAGTATTGCTTAGTAACTAAAATTTCGAAATAATTTAATGAAATGTGTTAGGATAGAATAAGATTGAAAATCTGATTTTATGCTATTTGGTACTTAGAAATTACACGTTGTAAAAAATTGTTATGTGTCGGGAAGCTGGTTCTGGATCCTGGCTATGCCCTTGAGACTTACTATGCCAAAGTTTCATGGCTATTGGATCAGTGGTTTAATAATGCATAAGGTGCATACATACATACATACATTGATATATATATATGTATATATATATATATATATATATATATATATATATATATATACATACATTGATATATGCACATTGATATATATACATATATATATATACATATATATATATACACATAGGGTTATATCTTTCTGCTAAAGTTATTTGATTTGGGGGGTCACGATTTCCCCCTTGAGTCCATTTATATATATATATATATATATATATATATATATACACATAGGTTAATATCTTTCTGCTAAAAGTATTTGATTTGGGGGGGTTACGTTTTCCCCCTTGAGTCCATATATATATATATATATATATATATATATATATATATATATATATATATATAGCGCTTTTTGTAGATTAATATTTTATGCAATGATTAATTGGTTTGGGGGGCAACATGCCCCCCTGGACACACCTTTAAGTGTTACTATGCCAGAAACCTTCCCAGGATTGTACTCAAAAATTTCCAAAAGTTTCATGGCGATCGGATTAGTGGTTTAATAATGCATAAGGTGCATACACAGATACATACATACAAAATTCATTTTTATATTTGTAAATGGATTACAAAATATTTTCGTAACAAAATCTTTTTGAAACCTAAAATTCGTACAAATTCCGTCAAAACATAAAGCTAATAATCATTTTTCCAATTCACATATTTTTTAGTATTGTTGTATTATTTCGTTATTCGTAGTATATATATTGTAACACTCTTAAAAATAAGGTGTTACATATAAATTCATTTATATATTTAATTTTTATTTAATAATTATATCGTTCTAATATAAAAGAAAATTTTTGTTTTATTGGTGCACATTGTGAAGCTAGCGTAGGTGGTGAGTGCTCCTAGCGGGCGAAATATAAAAATATCGTACGAGTTAGTAACTTAAGGCAATTAACCACCTCACGGCATGTGACGTAAGTATGAGGCGATACTTCTGAACCAATCAGAATATTCATATATATAAATAAGGGTGGGAGTTTGTTTGAAAATTTCAGTTAGCGCGTCCTTGCAACGACCCCACTTCTAAAAAAGTCTTCGAACGATACGGACGAGATGGCACTTTCGGACATAACTTAGAATTTTATAAGCCACCAGTATTCAAAATTTAAGATGCCAAGGCCTGTACCAAATTTTATTAACGCAACAAATCAAGAAGCCAGGAGCGATTATTTATGTGTTTCAAATGAGTAAAGATTTGTATTTTGTTGTTGTTTAAAAGCGCTAATTGCAAGAGCTGTGTGTAGTGATTAGTGTGTAAAAGTCATGTGCAATATTCAATGATATGTGTTATGGTGTTTTGCAAGTAATGTGCATAACCAGGTACGTTTTAGATAATAATAAAGAAAATGTGTTTTAATGTTAACTAACTTGAATTTTAAATGGTTAACGATTAACACATGAACGGTAGAAATTGTCCTTTGAATATTCACTTCTAAAAGTAAATTGGAAAACTTAAGTTACTACCTTCTCGATATGTATAAATTTTAAAGGTTAATAAGTAATTAAAATGTATGGAATAGTTATTAAAAGTTAATTATTCGACACATTGGTGTCATTTGTTCTTTTGTAATTTGTCTATGATTAATAAATTGTTTAACTTTGTCTTTTAAAATTTTCAGTTCTTATTTCACAAGTAACCTAGTTCTAGCTTCAAGATAGAAGACCGTTTACAGAGAGACATTATATTATGCCTGAATTATAACGGAGAACTAGATCCCTGGTAAGTAAGGTTAATTAATTTGTTAATTAGTAATTAACACACCTTTTTAATAAAGATAAAAACTTACCCGAGATAAAAAGGGCTAGAATGTTACAATATATATATATATATATATATATATATATATATATATATATATATATATTTATTTAAAATTTTCACTTTTGTTAATGGATTACTGCTCGGTTGGTATGAATTTAAATGAAATGCAATTTAAATGCGTCTTGTTTTGTCTGAGTCTGTATCGTATATACACCTGGTCTCACCGTTTGCAACTACGTTTGTGGTATAAATATTGATTTTTATATGGTGGATATTTGAAGCAAACACATTTAATATACCCACATATGTTATTATAATAAATTGATAAATATAACTTTAAATATATAGGTCTACCACAGAAGTCAGTTGTACTGTAATACACGTTTTGATTGATTTATATTAATACGGGTAAATAAAATCTCAATCCTAATTTAAATTCTAAATTAAATTAAAAACCCACATTTAAAGACTGTTTGAAATGAATGTTTAACAAATATTGCAAAAGCATTGTTAGTATTATATTAAATATATTTTCTTTCCATGAGAGGACTAATTAGAACATACCTACAAAATTCGAGAATAAAGTTTAAAAATATCTACAACTTAACATCGGCTCCTGGGTTGGCTGAATTTATGAGGTCCATTAATGAAACCACAAAGAGATAGTAGGTAATAATTTATTTCAAAATATTAGATCCTCCAAATTCGTGGTATATTTTTCCTTTTGCAGGTTCTATCACGTTATATATATACATTTCTTTCTAAATTTATAATAATAGAGGAATTGTTAGTGAATTATATTTTTGAAATAGATGCTCGAAAGTAAAATTTGAATATCTGTTTTACATAGGCCTAGTACGTATAGTCGAACGTATTTGAAGTATGTGAGAGGGTTTCACACCAAAAAGTGTACATTGTTAATACATATTGCCATTTAATTTAACATTGAATTATATTTTAAAGAAACGGATCACTAGATTGGCAGTTTAAAAAAAAACTTAAAATAATTAAATTATACACATTTAATTGGTGAAATAATTTATACATATCTAAACTAATTAAAATTAAAATTTAACTTAATTTTAGTGATGAACACCATGTTCGGCCCGGAAAAAGTTATTATTCGAAACAGATTTTCCTAATGTGTTTCAGGTTTTAGTTTACAGGTCAATGGTCTAGGTATAACACTCATAATTGGCGTTTGTTACAAAATTTGATGTTATTTTACAGAGTGAAATATTCTTATCTACTTTGATTTTATAAAAACCTTAATATGGTTTATACATTTAGATTTTACCATTTATATAAGTAGTACAAACTTTTTCTTGTCCCTTTTTGAGTCAAAGATTTAGTCATATAACTGAATTTAGGTATAATACCTTTTATAATACCCTGTTTATAAATAAAGCACACAAATACAAAGCCTCTATTTATAAAATACGTACTTTTAGTTACTTTGTTGTAATGAACTCAATCAAGTATTAAGTACTCAATTATAATTTACCATGTAACAACAATTAAATTTCCTGTAAAAATCAAATATATATTAATTTCTTGCATACGTAATTTAAGTCGAGTTATATATTGTTCAATACGTAGTCATCAAACATCCATGACGTCATAAAACCACATTATTTATTTATTAAATGTGGTTTTACCGTCCTTTAAAAACTGAAAAGATACGAAAATGTATTAATTATTGCGAGGAAGAAGTTTTTCTTCTTAATTTAATTATATTTATTCGAGAAAAATGTATTATTGAATAAATATGATACCTTGGAAGAAATATTATTTAATTAAGTTCCTTTCTCAGGAGTAGAAATGGAAAGAGACTAGTCTCTTAAACTGTCTGATTACTGGACTAGTAATTTGAGTATGTTTATAAAATAAACTCTTTCAAGTTAAATATATTTATATATAATGCTCAATTGTTTTAAGAAAACTCCGTTTTTTATTGTCGCTTTAAAGGCAAAGAACATAAATCTAATTTGTTTGACTTGTTTTATCTATAACTAATTCTTCAAGTGTAAATTCAGTTTGACTTACTGTGAAAATTAATAATCGCATAGTTTAATTAAGTTTAATTATGTAATAGTGAACTATTTAATTTATAAAACCTATAATTTTATTTATTTAATAATAACAAACAAAACATCTGATAAATCAAATATGCAGGTTCAAACCCCAATGAATTAAGATAATTCCGAAAGGAGCTTTGCTTTGCATCACCAGAGAATGGTGAAACAGGGAATTACCGAAATTGAGGTGGTGAGGCTCAGAGAAATCTGACAGCTGAGTCGGGAGCAAATAGAAAGTTGGCAACTGAGGGCGAGTAGAAAGTAGTATCTTTATTTTCATATGTGTATAGTAGATGCCGATAAAACTATTATTAGCAATTATATATATATATATATATATATATATATATATATATATATATATATATATAGTAGTCCTTAGATGAAACCTTGCTTAATTTAAACACACACACACACACACACACACACACACACACACACACACACACATACACATAAACACACACACACACACACACACACACACACACACACACACACACACACACACACACACACACACACACACACACACACACACTGCAACGTCCCTCCCCACTTTGTTTATTGATATCCCTTTCTTGCAGAATACCAAAATTTTGTTGTTTAAAAAACTTATTTATAAACAACCAAACATCGGCCAATCACCCCGCTTGTTAAACCGTGCTAAAATCCCTGAGTTACGTGTATATTTCCCGCTCATAGGGCCATGCCCAAAACAAGAAGCCTATTCCCGCTGAATACTATTTAAAATAAGTATAAATTCCCCAAAATTGGTTTATCAATTAACTATTTAAATTACCTATTTTAAAAGGCTCATGTGTCCTTTTAAACACAATCTGCCAGAAGATAAATCTCTGGACTTTTATACAAAAAACCAACTAATCTTTAGGCTAGCTCATGAAGTTAGTTGAGAGAAACTCTTTAAAAACATTAGGTTTTAACTATTATCATTTAGTGAAATTTAATTAAACTTGTTTACTGATTTAATAATCATTTTCATATTAGTTGGAAAAAGCTAAACAGTTTTTATTGATTATTCGACACAGGATGAAATGCAAATACTGTTGATTTTTATAACATATTTAATTTTATTTATTTAAATAAAAAAGAAAATTTATCCTTTCAAATAAAACACAATTATATTGATAAAACAATTCACTAAATAACTTGTTGTTTTCCATATTTTAAAATCTTATAATTTCCATATATATCAATTACATTTACCTAAACATACAATTATTTCTGAAATTAGACATAATAAAAATTTATCTTCTATATTAAATTGGTAAATTCATATTTATGACACATAATTTTTAAATTTATAATATTCTAAAAATTCTTATTTCCTTGAAAATAAATGGCTCATGGCCAAAAACCCTTTGTAAGTTTAATATTTATCATTTGAAATATTCTGATCACATAAATTCATTTTATTAAGCATAAAATTTATTTAATTTTTATAAAGAATGAAGTCATTGTTTAAGCTTGAATATTTGTTTGAATTTAATAAAATTAACTGACTAAATTTGACGTAATTGGTATCGAATAGAGAAAATGACTTGCCAAAGATGTTCCTGCCGGTCCTAGAGTCCCTCGTCTGGATTCTCTGGTCCTTGGACATCGAAAGACGCCATCCTTGGTTCGTCGGTGGTGGTTTTCCTCCATTCCCGCGTCCTGGAGGCCGAGTCTGGAGCCTTCATCCCTTGGTAGTCCTAGACGTCGGAAGCGTTGAGGTTTGGTCCATCTGGCCTGATGGCGGTCTTACTCGCGGTCCAGCATAGCGTTCCGCGGCACCTCGTGTTAAAAATTTATTTCAGACTGTCTCTAAGGTCTTAGAGACCTAGTATATATAGCGGTGAATTTAACCTACCTCACCCCGCCTGCAATACTTGCTATCTTTGGATTTATTCCTTGTACAGGCAAGTCGGGCAACGAATCTGTTTTAGCTTGCAGAGTTTGATTATCATTTTTGGAACACTGGAGAGTGTCTATTTTATTAAAACTGCTGTAACATTTTTGTTTTTTAAGTTTTTCAAATTTTGTTTTCACTAATGTTTATTCTGGCATATTCTGGTTCTTTTAAAATGTCGATGAAAGTTCTACGTGGTTTGGTTCTTAAGATAGCTTTTTTAAGCACTTAGAAAATTTTCGCCTCACTCCCGATGGTCAAATTTAGCTAGTTATTATAAATTTATTTTCTAATACCTTTTAATTTAGCTTAATTATTCTATTTATGGTTTTATTAACTTCTTCACTCTTTATTATTCTTAGAACTCCAAATTTGATTAATTTAAAAATCAACTTTATTATTTAAAAACAGGAAATTATTTATTTCTTATTTCTCACGGTGTGTCAGACCGTTACAACACACACACACACACATACACACACACACACACACACACACACACACACACACACACACACACACACACACACACACATATATACACACACACACACACACACACACACACACACACACACACACACACACACACACACACACACACACACACACACACACACATATATATATATATATATATATATATATATTTATATTTATCCTCCTAAGACCTTAAGCCTTATTTTGTCCTTAACTGAGGATATTGGATAAGATATTTTAAATTATTATTTTGCCCGTCATCAAAATGCCTATTGTTAACAGAAATAGACTCTTTTTACATAAAAATTTTTAACGGGTCTTAGGAGGATACACGCAGACACACACACACACACACACACACACACACACACACACATATATATATATATATATTTATATATATATATATATGTATACATTTGCAAATACATCACGTATCCGCCACAATTTTATAATAATAATTTGACTAATTTTTTAACTTAAATAATAATTTGCGCAAGGCTTTTATTGTTTTGTTCACTGATTAGTTTAAACATCTACATCATTTTATTTTAATTAGGGTCTGCTGTTACTTTCAATCTATCACCTTCTTCAATTATCCTATCTTCTCCTTCTGCTTCTTCATTACTGGTTAACCAAGTTCATATCTTCTTTTCCGTTCTAAATTATTTTATCGTTATTTGCGCGACACATTTATAACACTTTAGTTCATTTAAATAAATTATAATTATTTAATTTAAAAATTCTTTACGTTTTGGAGTTAGTTTATTTAAGCAAAGTTATGATAATAACGTTGGCTTTAAAAATGAACTCAAGGGTTCCCCTTTGATTCCTTCACTTTACTTAGATTTGGTGGATTCTATCTCAACGAATTCACCAGATATTCTATGTCTTGACAGACTTCACAAAAACACTTAACTCCCTTAAAAACTAACCCTTCGCTACCGATTTGACTTCGTAGCTCTATCTTCTCTTTTCTTGTATTAATTTATATATTGTATGCATACTATACGCACATACCCTTTGGTACATGTTTATACGTATTACCAAATACCTATACTGGAGGATTCTCCAGTATACTGGAGGAAATTGAGAAATAAGAAAGCTTCTTCTGAAAATGTTCTGGAAATATCACACATTTTCTGGAAATGCATTATTAGATATTTACATTTAGCTAAGTTTTCACCCACATTTCAATTACTATCATGAAATAAAGTCAAACTAAAACCTATAGGGGAGTAATTGAGTGGCCAACATGTATTTTTAAAATGGTTTTAAATCTGGAAAAGGAAAAAAACACATGCTTATTAATAATACCTGGCCAAATGTCAACATAGTTTTATGTTAGCTATATCTACAGGCTATAGTTTAATGCGAATTTTCAGAATATAGCAACGACTATTTTACAAATTATAATTCAATTAATTCCAAATTATTATTTTTTGTGACTGTTACTTCGGGAGAAGAACATATTTCTTTTGAAGACAGTGAAAACATTAAAATACTGTACTTGTTACGGGACAGCATTAAACTTTCTGTATCACATTCTCCACGTCAGCGTTTGAAATTCTTCTATTTTAACTCAATAATAACACGAAGCTAATGCATCTTTTGAGCGTAAATAATGAAAAACTGAAGCAATGGTTTTTGGAGTTGGAATGGTTGTATTAGGAAATAGTCCTTGATATTCTTTCTTTGCAGGCAGTGAGTTTCCATCGCAATATATAAAAGTATTATGTAGCCCGTTCCTCATTTAAAAAATTAAATGGAATTTTAGGAATAAAGGATAATAATACCTTGAGTATTTCAAAATCCATAACTGCTACAGCTTTGAAATTGTACAAAATTACTCTATCTCTGAGTCAATACATTTTAATTGTTGATCAGCTGCTAATACTGCCAACCTATGAAACACTTTTACTCAATTTTTCAAAAATTATTTATAATATGGATTAGGTTTATTCCTAACTTTAATATCAGTTATTAATCCAACTTGCCTTTATATTATAATATTTTTCAATTAGAAATATAATTACTTTATTTTAAAATTCGGTCAATTTAAAAACAACAATCATATTGTTAAACATTAAAAGTTATACAATTCAGTAGAAATACTAACTTAAGTAATACTAACTAAGTAAAAACTTGAATGGAATTTTAGAAATAAAGGATACCTATACCTTGAGTATTTCAAAATCCATAACTGCTACAGCTTTGAAATTGTACAAAATTATTCTATCTCTGAGCCAATATATTTTAATTGTTGATCAGCTGCTAATACTGCCAACCTATGAAACACATTTACTCTATTTTTTAAAAATTATTTATAATATGGATTAGGTTTATTCCTAAATTTAATATCTATATTTAAACCAAACTTGCCTTTAGATTATAATAATATTTTTCAATTAGAAATTTAATTATTTTATTTTAAAATTTGGTTAATTTATAAAGGATAATCATATTGTTAAACATTAAAAGTAATAAAATTTAGAATAAATAATAACATATTCTTCCAGTCACGTTTCCAGTATTTGTTGTTCTAACAATTATTATTTTATAATATATTTTGTTGTAGTTCAAATATGTTTGCATTAGTTTTCAAACAAACCACATCTCAGAAATACCTTACAAGTTTTATTTACAACCATTAGGGGTTTATTACAAAGGTATTATATCAAGCACAAAAGAAGCACCTGTTTTTACCCCAATATGTTCACATTTTACTTGGAATATCTTGCAAAACATGTAGAATACCATTCTTGGACAGGTTTTGTTTGCTTTAGAAAGTAATAAATCATAGGAAATTACAATTATCAACTCCTTAATTAACATATAAAAGTTTCAGTAATATCGTATTTCATGAGTGGAGTTGAAATATAGAAGAAAACCGTGTATATTGTTAGCTTGATACAAGCATTTTCGGAGCTATGTTAATGAGAAATTTGTTTTTATTTTTCAATATAGATTCATCTTCTAAAATACTTCCGCTTCTTAGCGAATCACCCTTTATGAAACTTATTTAATACGGTTTAAATTATTTCTACATAATATTAATTTACAATTAGTAACTACGCTATGCACGTAATTTACTTTCTATACACGTTCTGTGACTAACAAATACTAATTTTAATTAAAAGCAATGAGTTCATAAACATATTTTTTATAATAAAATTATATAAAATATAAAAAAATATTAACAATTCGTTTGGTTTAGGTGGTGGTAGGCTGAAAATAAAACGTTGGAAATACTCGTGGAATTTGCCAGCAACATTATTTGTAGTTGAAACCCATTAGAAACCACACCCTTATCCCTGTTAAATAAATGCTGGCTAGAAACTATTTATCAATATTGTTGTAGAGTATAGCAGATGTTTAGCGTGTTTGTGGTTGATTCTTTTCTAGTTAGCATCAGTGTCTGTGTTACTCTTTATACTCTTGTTATTGTTACCGACGGTCTGATTCATGGTAGTCTTTTTTAAGAAATGTTTTGATATGGTATTACTCTGCAATAGTAATTGGTTGCTCTTCTAATAACATTAGGCCATAGCTCTCCTGTAATACAACAGCTTATATATATATATATATATATATATATATATATATATATATATATATATATATATATATATCAGCATTAGGTTTATTATTTTTGCAGCCAACAATTTTGCCGCCAACAATTTTGCCGCCAAGTTTTAAATATTTTTAGTTCAAAGTGAAAATAAAATAAAAATCGAGAAATCCTCAGGAGGTGAAAACCTATCAATTGAAATATTTACCTTTGGGGTAGAGAACCCTGACAATGTATGTTTTTAGAATGTCATGTTTGTGTGCGCTAGTGTTTCAAACCAATGTGAGGGTGTAAAATATATTTTTACAGTCTAAATGTTCATACGAAGCTGATGTTATATGAACTATATAAAGAGTAATTAGCTGCACCACAGAAATATACATTAATTCAATTATTATGTAAACTTGGGCACTGATAATGGTTGTCTTCTTTTGCCTAGACAGACTTTAAAGATCTAAATTTATTTATGAAGTATATCTTTGTGTTTGGGCTTATGAAATATCTTTTAGTAATTTTCTGTAAAAGAATACGATATAAAACATTTATTGGAAACAAAATTTAAAGCTAGATTCATACATATCTAAAATGTAATAATTGCATCCACTAAATATTTGAAAAGAAATAACATTTACAAAAATCAAGATATTATTAAAATGAGATTTCAATTTGGTTAAAATGTGTGTGTTTCTGAACAATGGTTAGTGGGATATATTGCTGCAATGGTTAATAAACAAGACAGAGAGGAGGGACACGTGCAGTGACAGTAGACAAGTGGAAGTGGAACGTGGCAATATCGTGATGCGTTTGTACCTTGATTTATGAAACATTTCCACAACACCTGTATCTCTCTGCAGGAGTGTGAATCTAAACACTTTATGCGTCGCAGTTGGAGTGA
>JBAIZL010000001.1:103505349-103507849 GCA_036971475.1 Prosapia bicincta | reverse complement strand
TCAAAGAATCTTACCACCTTAGAAGATCTGCAGGCACAACAAGGGGACATGCAAAATATGATCATGCTTAAGATACCTTTTTTAAAGGAACCTGTGTTCTTTAAACATGATCTGCCAGTAGATTTCGTCTCTGGGCTTTAATACAAAAAACCAACTAATTTTTAGAAAAGCTCAATAAATTGGTTTTCAGGAGAGAACTCGTTTTAAGAAACATTGGGTTCTGAATTTTATATATTTATTAATTAATGAAATTCAATTAAAACTGTACTTTAATTTTATAATCATTATTTATCAGTTGGAAAAAACTAAAAGTTTTATTGGTTGTAAAAATATTTTCAACTAAAATACATTTGACTCTCTCTTTACTATTTCTTTGATTTTATTGAAATCACAAATAATCATTTAAATTTTTCTGATATTTCATATATTTAATTTCTCCATTATATATATATATATATATATATATATATATATATATATCACTTTCACTTATGTACTTAAACAAGAATCTTACTTGGTATTTATGCAAGCGCTTTCAGGAGCTAGCGGTGCTTCCATCGTCTGGCATACGCATCCACGTTAAATGGATTTAAAATAATAAATATTCTTGTATTTGAATAACCTGTGTTGTTTTAAACTATTAAACAAGAAAACGTATTTTATATTTATATATATATATATATATATATATATATATATATATATATATATATATATATAATTCAATAACTACATTTACATATTTGAACAAAAATTATTTCCTAATTTAACATAATACAAAATTTTTTATCTTCTGCTTTCAAGATTGAATTGGTAAATTTTACATTTTATAACAAATAATTTTAAAATGGGTATAATTCTAGTCTTCCTGAAAATGATTTTCTTATGGCCAAAACCACTTCGTGAATTTAATATTTATTATTCATTATTTACGCATTTTTATTATACAAATTAATTTTACTAAACTTAACATTCATTTTAAATTCAACATAGAGTGAAGTCATTGTTTAATTTTTATTGATAATTTTGAATTTAATATTTTTAACTTACTAAATTTGACGTTATTTAATAAAATAGAGAAAATGACTTGCCAAGGATTTCCCTGCCGATCCTAGAGTCCTCTCGTCTGGATTTCAGGTCCCTGGACATCGGAAGTTGCCATCCCTGGTCAGTCTATGGAAGTCCTTCTCCATTTTCACGTCCCGGAGGCTGAGTCTGAAGTCCTCGTCCATGGATGGAAGTAGACGGTGGAAACGTGGTAGTTTGGTCCCATCTGAGCTATGGTGGTTGTCCTAGTCGCTGAACGATATTACGACCGTTAGCACCTCGTATTAAAATTTTTTACAGACTGCCTTACAGGTCCCTAAGTTCCTGTATTTATTGCTGCTATGTAACCCTTCTCCGCCCGCTCTAAGCTCGTTGCTATCTCCGTGCTTTTTTTCTTGTACGGGCGGGTTGGACAACGTATTCTATTCAACCTCCATAATTTTGTTATCTGTTTTAGAACACTGAAAAATGTCTATTATTTTAAAATGGCTGTAACGTTTTTGTTATTTAAGTTTTTTAAATTTAGGTTTCACTATTGCTCATTTTGGATTTTGCTGGTCATTTCAAAATGTCAGTGATAGTTCTACGTGGCCTAGTTCTCAAGTTAGCATTTTTCGGCACTTAGAAAATTTTCACTGCACTCCCGTTTAGTTAGTTAGTTAGTTAGTTATTTACACGTAAATTTAGTTATTTATTAGAGTTTTTTTTAAATTTTAATTTTTAATTTGTTTTAATAATACTTATTCAAAATATTACTGACGTCTTTACTCTTTACAACGTTTCATTATAGTATAAATTAAACCTTGTTATTATATTATTAAATTTGTTATTCAAATTTTTTAAAATTATTAATTTCTTAATTTGAACTGTGATTCAGACCGTTTCAACACACACACACACACACACGCACATACACGCGTGCGTGTGTGCTCAATGTACACATAAAAATAGCAAACATAGGTTTGCATCGATCAAAACATTAATAATAGGAAATGTTATCAATCCCATATAGAACAGTATCTCATAATAATAAATGTAGTTTAATAAATATAAACGTTGATATATATATATATATATATATATATATATATATATATATATATATATATATATATATATATATATATATGTCAAGCACATTTCAGACACGGTAAACGTCACCACACAGCAGTTTACCGTTATATTGCTTTCGGATATTTCACACTAATTGCCAATTAAGCTTGTTTCTATGACAAGTAATTAATAAATCATTTAATAAATGAAACACTGTAATGTTATTGGGTATTGTTTCTTAAGCCATACTGGAAATATTTTTATAGCCAAAAGTAGCCAATAGAAACTAGTAAACTAAATGACTTTAAAACAGACAAATATTTTTTAAAGTCCGTATTTTGTTATTTGAGATTTCATCATTTCATGTTGAGAACAGAGTTCATATCTTACTTACCGCTAA
>JBAIZL010000001.1:103402849-103500349 GCA_036971475.1 Prosapia bicincta | reverse complement strand
TTAAAGATATAATCTAAAAGATGACACTAATCGAAGAGAAGAATAGGCAGAAAGATAAATTGAAGGTGATGACCTCCAGTTGAAGAGAAAATGGCAAACTAAAAGTAAGGTCTATTTTTGAAACTTCTCAGAAAAAAACAGGAGTCTTAAAAGTACAATTAGCTTGTGTGCACTAAGAATAATAACTCATTTGCTAATCTATAATAAGCTATTATGCATTGCGCCTTATCTACCCCATATGAATAACCTCAATTTATAAATTCAATTTACTTTGCTTAAATTGTAACTTGTTTAATTTGTTTATATATGTTTACAAAAATAATTAATTAACTTATATATTTAATTTGATATTGCTTTGTTAGTAATGATTTACTTGACCCAGGTTACAGGAACAACCAAAGTATTCCCATTAATTAAGTAGGACATGCTATAATGTTACTTCCGTCAGGTAATGCTTGCAATTTATAAAGACAGGAGACGAGAGCTTTAAAGGGAGACAATTTATCTATCGTACGGAGAAGTGATACAAATGGAATATGTAGTAATAATAAACAAGTAACCGTTTTTACAATAAACTATTATATTAGAAAAATGTGAACATTTCCGGTCTTCTCACGAATATTAAATGACTACATTAAGGATCTTAAAAGTTTTAAAATATAAAATATTTAATGATATGAATCTAGTCATTAAACTCTCTCTCTTTCTTTTTTACTATCTCTCTCTTTCAGACACACACACACACACACTCACACACTTCCTCTCTCTTTCAAACACACACATAATACAGTTGTTTATAGTAGGAAATATTGTTGCTAAACAATGGGTTTTAATTAATATGAATTTAAACTTTTGAGTTAAATATTACTTAAAATTATAATTATAGCGCTTTTCTTGAGATTTAACTTGAACACATTATTCTTCGTTATTCTTACGCTATTCATACGTTATGTAATACCTGTATGTAGTTTTTCAACCATTTGACGTAGAGATTATTGGAGTCATCGTTCGTGTATGTTTGAGATACAATAAAACTCCAATTATACGAAGTAGTCCATCTGAATCGCTGGTTATCCGAATTAATTTCAGAGTTTTACAAAAACGAAAGACAAAATATTTTCGTAAAATATTATTCATAAAAACAATTTCCAAAATAATGATTCTGTCTAAATGTGCTATTGGCTTCTCCTCCGCTTAGCTAGTGTAAGCACATCGCGAACGTGTCTTTGATTCGCATAGGTTAGTTTGTTGCGGTACATGGTTTTGTCACTCAATATTGATTCTAAAAAAAAACAATTTGTATTATCGTTAACCATAAAACTAAGTATAGATTAAACAGATAAAGGAATTACGGGCAAACAATTGGCGACTGTTGGACAATAAACTATTTCAGATATTAAAGGGAGCAAACTTACAATTTTAAACTTCGTATCAGCTCTTGAAAGTGAAGATGAATTTTCCTCACAGAAGAGAATTAAGACAGTAACTAACAAAGAATCACTTTTCAAGTGATTTTTTCCTCCATTTCAAAATATTTCTCCCATTTGCAATATACAAATGGTATATAATTAAAATCCAACCATTCCAATTGATTCGGATAGTTGGACTTCTACTGTAGTCCCGTAGATGTTCACTGTCCTTTCTTAGAAGATTGCACAACGGGCAGGCTTCTTGAGCAGAACTGCATCTCGGCGAAGACATTCACGGAGAAGAATGTTGTTTTTCTAGAAATACAAAATTAATCAAACGAAACTCCACATTTTTGTGTTTTTTCTACTGATTTGCTTTTAAACCTATATCTTAAGCGGTATCAAATAAACGAATTTTCGTTGTATATAAATAATATTAGGCCTATATACAATTTTATATAGTATAATTCTATGTAAGAACTAAAGGAAATATCAAGACGAGATATCGAGCTTTGTATTTTTGTGGTAGCTGATGTTAGATTCAGAACCTAGTTGGGAGAAATTATTTAGAGACAGGTTTATCCAAGTTTATAAAAGTAGGTGTATTTAATTTATTATGTAAAACAAAATGTTTCATGTGAATGAGGCAATAATGGCATTCACGGCTGTCAGAGATATGAGCGTAGACCAGGGGTCTCCGACCTTTCTGAAAACTTTTGGAGGAATGTGGGCCGGCAATATTTCAGGGCAGAAAGTTTAGTCCCCTCCCCCTATACACGCACAACGTTTGTTCTAATCTAGAGCTCAGTGGTGGTTTTTGAGATTTTCTTGCTTAGTTTTTTACTTGTTTACAGCTAGTTATATATTTATAGAGAAAGACGTGGCAAATGAAAGACGCTCATACTCATGTATTATGATTAAAATTTTTAGAAAGGCATATATTACCATATAAAATTTGCTACTTTTTCGCGGGCCGGAAAAATTTGTTCACGGACCGGATGTGGCACGAGGGCCGCAGGTTGGAGACCCCGGGCGTAGACGACAGTTGAAAGACCGAAATAAGTTTAGGTCTGTCTAGATATGGATGAGAAGGAAGACCACACGGTGTGGGCTGACGATATCCTATACTTTTATCGGGATCATAGCGGTATATCTATCTATTCACTACTCCGTCCATACTGTAGGCTAAAGATTTATAGACTGTAACAAAGTGTAACCTCTTGTAAATATTTAGGCCTAATAACAGCAGAAACGTATATCAATTTAAAAAAAAAATTCAAACTGTACACTTATTTCTAAGGAGTTTAACCATTCTAGATTCAACAAATCGTTATGATTTATGCATGACTAATGGATTTATAAGTTGGTTTTAGGTTGGAAGTTTCAAACAGAACAAAGCACAAGGTTAAAAAAATCAAGTAATACAATCGTTTTTATTGCATAAATCTTTTTTTGTTACATTGAATATTATTTTAAACTGTTGTATCCAGAGATGGTCTAAAACACATTTCCTTAGATTTAAAGAGAATTTTAAATTAATTTAATTCATGAAGTTATTTTTATTCAACTTGAAGTATGTAACTTTGCAAGGCACAGAAAAGCTTAAGTGGAAAGCAGAGATTGTTACTAGAGCACAAATTACTAACCACTTCCTTTTAATCAAAGATTCACGGTTCGTTATAATATTTATATGTGGATATGTTTAAATTAACATTCTGGTAATCATTACTCGGAACAACACAACTCCTGAATTTAAAATTCCGACCTAACCTTACACTACTCAACATTTACTGTAGTTCGTTTCTGTAATAAGTACCCTAACTTACAAATGTACTCAATGCACTCTTAAAGACAGCTATATAACTCTCACATCTATATTAGTACCCATATAAGTACCAATAGATGCCCATAAAGATAATGATTATCCAAGACTGAATAAACAAAGACAAACTAAAATTAACAAATACGGGTATCTCAACAGTAATTAAACTTGAAAGACGTTGCATTCAGGAACCAATAAGTAATTTGCAATACAAATTTTTGAACAATTTAAGAATAATTATTAATTAATTTATTTAATATATTTATATTGTAAATTAAATTGATCAAATATAGTTTTGAAAACAAATTTTTAATGGACTTACGTTAATTGTGTTTTAAAAAATATGTCTTTTTATATAGGACTCTGTAAGTAATTAGACTAAATAATTTAAACAATTTTGTTCATTAAATATTAATCCATCACAATAAACATCAACAGAACTTGTAATAAAATATTTAATTTCCAATGGATACGCCCACGTCATTGCAAACACGGACAATGGAAATGAGACGCTTAGAATTCTAAAGAGGACAGACATAAAAAAATAGTTCAATAATAAATGGGGAAATAGTCTTGCACTAAAACTTAAGTAAGCTATATTTTGCAAAAGTTTTACTATTGAAAACGATTATTTAGAATATATATGTAGTAATTTAATTTAAAAACTGTTTTATTGTATTTCAAAATTAAAAAAGTATAATTTAATAGACATACAAAGTTTAGTACGGTTATAACACAGAACACTTTAGTCTTCATCTATGAATATTTGTTTGGTCATATATCGGTTTAAATGCAGGTTTGATATTTCAAATTAAATTAATATCGATATTACACTTCAGTATAATGTGGAAATCCCAAAAGATGAGAATTTATTCTTAAATATTCCCTTTAAAATGTTATTTGATGATAGTTTAAGCCAAAACATGTTATAAATATAGACAACCACAGAAAAATAGCAGTGTGAAAATATATGTAAGTATAAAACATACGCGATAAAACACAGCCTACAGATATTAATTTATATTTTGAAAGACGTGTCATCATCGTCATTATCTTCGTCATCGTCATCATCTTGATGTATGTTATACTTTAGGTTTAATATCTTTGCTCATATGATAGGCTCAAATCTGGTTGTTACTTTTGACGCTTTAAACAATACACCACGCACAGACTGTTAAGCATAACTGGTAGAGGTTAATGATTATTATGTTGAATTGTAATTGTTATTAGCTTCGAGATATGAGTAATGGCTGTACTGACATTGGCACACACTTTACTTGAAAAACATTTAATTTAGAACCTCAAATTACTTAGTTTGTTATTTGTGTTCCGTCTGACAGTTTTTTGCAATGTAATAGAACAGTTACATCTCCTATAGGTATGTTTTCAGAATAAATAATAAGAAAAATGTTCTTGGTAATATTTATAGAAGATTTGTCTATTAAACTTACTACAATTGATTTAAAGCGTATTTCTCTATTATTGAATATTATAAACATTTTAAGAGTTTATAGCTAAATATTGAAATAAGTCTTTGTCTCATTTATATATAAAAGAAATTAACAAAAAATATACATAAAGGATAAAGGAAATACATGTCGGCTAAATTCTCTTCAGTTACTGTGACCTAATTAATTACTAATTAAATAAAAGTAATAATTTAATAAAAAAGCACTTTCCTTCTACAATATGATTTTTATTTATTTATGAGCTTTTAACAAAAGTGTCAACGTGTAGATAATGATTTAAACTGAATTAATATAGCAAAGAAATCGTTTACTGTTGTTTAAATTATTGTAACAATTTTCCTTCTTTTTAAATTATTTATTGAGATTTTGATTATATTTTATGTTTCACCTGTACTGGTAAGATGTATTTTATGTTATACTGAAAAACGTACGCATGATTGGTTATTTATGTATGAGTATATACGTTTCAAAACCCAACTTTCTTACCTAATAATTTCTTTTATGAAAAGATTACGTCCAATGTTTTTGTGTAAATTATCAAACCGTCACGACAATTAATGCCTCGTGTACTAATATAGGCCTAATACTTTCAGTTAGCTCATTGTCCAAGTTACTATCGAAAGGAGATTCATCAAATGGTGAAATCGTACATCTTTATTAATAAAACATCTTTAATTAAAATTAATTTTTTCATGAATTTCTTCTCGGAAATAATTTTATAATATTTCTAACAGCTTAAATGATTCATATAATCGTCAATAGCATACGAAGTATGTTTGAAGCCAAGACGTTCTATTAAAAATATATATTTTATTTAAAATCTCTAGATTTGAAATAAAAAAATATAACTTATTTTAGAGGCTCGATTTTTAAACACAACAATAGATTTACTATAACCCTTATGTATATTTAAGGAAAACAATAATCAGTTTCTACTAAGTTATAAAACGTTATGAAAATTTTACTTTCAGATTTAACATTATCTCCTACGTAATATATAAACAAACAGCAAACATTTCATTTTAACTAAGATATATCCGGAACAATTTCCTAGATTGTAGTTTTTAGAATAAATGAAGGGACCAAAAAGGGCAAGATATCTACAAAAAATCAAATCGTATTATTATGACAAAATGTTTTTTTGTTGACCAATTGTGTAAGTGAGATCTACATAGTATTACGAGATAACAAGAAGTAAGAAATTAGGACTTTTTAATTTAATGAAATAAAGTCTTTTTGAAATGCATTATAAATAAATAATTTAATCATATGCAACTAAGCAGATTGTTTTCAAAAAATCTGCAAACAATTCTAAAATACAATCTAGAACCTAAGAAGATTCAAGAATTTTTTATCCATGACGAATCGTCCCTGTTTTTTTTAGGTAAGAAGTAAAGGGTAAATAGCATAATAGAAAGGACTGCTTCAAAACAGTGCCTAATAGATGAATATCATGTATGGCTAAAGAGCCAATGTGTTTATTTGGTGTTATTTTATAGGAGGTATCAAAAGCTGTATGTTTCGTCAGTCACTTTCTTTCTCTCTCTCTCTATTGTTCTCCTAATTACTTCCATCCCTAATCACAATAAACAAGCCTTTTTGTGTTTAAAGGAAAATTTACACAATGCAGTTAAAATAAAGTTAGTGACGTATAGCAATAAAATAACCGTTATTTTAATTTATAAAGCGTATTCCCTAGTGATACAGACAAACCGTTTTTCAGTAGATATTCCTCATGATACATTAGATTAAAAACAACTATATTGTTATTTTAAACATCGTTTTTAAAGTACTAAAATATAGTCTAAAATAAAGAAATCCTATTGAGTTAATAAAAGAAAGAATGGGAGTAACTTAAGTAATTCATTTACAGTGAAAATACAAAAGACAGAATGAATAATTGTATCTTTACCATTACGGCAAGATGGATATCGGCAATTTGTAGAAAGATTTATCTGAAATAATCTAAGAACTCCCACCGCTAGCTCCTAACAAAGGATTTTCCTTACATAAAGTAAATGGTTTAGGGAACGTGATAATTAATAAAGAGTGAATAAAATTATTTCTATTAAACAATGCTAAAGTCAGGACGGTTTAACAGAAAATATAATGTACTCACTAAATAGGGTATGCAATGGTATGAAGAAGAATAAAATATTTTATATTACTTCAAAATTTAAATGATCGAGATAAAAAAAAGATATAGTAAGCTAATAATTTCATTTATGTAATACTACTTTTAAAATACTATCAAAATTATGCTCCAAAATAGGTTAATAAATTACAAAAATGAGATCCAAAGTACGTAACTAAAGTAAGTTCTAAGGGTCGGTTACTAAAGTACTAAAATATGGTGCAAAGTACGTAGTTAATGTATCGAAATATGATACAAAGTACATTACTACAGTAACATAGTAAAATTCAAACCTTCTGCAGTACTAAAGTATGTTCCAACGTAAGTTTCTAAACTACCAAAGTATGTTTTCAATTACATTACTATAGTACCAAAGTTTTTTTGTAAAGAACGTTCTACAGTACTAAAGTATGTCCCAACATAAGTTTCTAAACTACCAAAGTATATTCAAAACTACATTACTACAATAAATTTGTAAAATTAAAAGTATGTTCTGTATTACTAGAGAATATTCCAAGGTAAGTTTCTAAACTACCAAAGTGTTCTAAAGTAGATTAATATTGTAACAAAGCATATTTCAAAGTACGTTCTGCACTACTAAAGTATGTTCCAACGTAAGTTTCTAAACTACCTAAGTATGATCCAAAGTACATTACTATAGAAACAAAGTATATTTCAAAGTACATTCTGCAGTACAAAAGTATATTCCAAGGTAAGTTTCTAAACTACCAAAGTGTTCTAAAGTAGATTAATATTGTAACAAAGCATATTTCAAAGTACGTTCTGCACTACTAAAGTATGTTCCAACGTAAGTTTCTAAACTATCTAAGTATGATCCAAAGTACATTACTATAGTACCAAAGTATATTTCAAAGTACATTCTGCAGTACAAAAGTATATTCCAAGGTAAGTTTCTAAACTATCAAAGTGTTCTAAAGTAGATTACTATTGTAACAAAGCATATTTCAAAGTACGTTCTGCACTACTAAAGTATGTTCCAACGTAAGTTTCTAAACTATCTAAGTATGATCCAAAGTACATTACTATAGTACCAAAGTATATTTCAAAGCATTTTCTGCAGTACTAAAGCATTTTCCAATGTTATTTTCTAAACTATCAATGTATGTTCTAAAGTACATTACTACAGTGGCATAGTAAAATTCCAAGTACGTTCTGCAACACTATAGTATGTTCCAATTTACTTTTCTAAACTAACAAGTTATGTTCCAAAATAGATTACTAAAGTACTATTATGTGATTCAAACTACGTAACTACAATATTTTCTAAAGTACATTAGTAACAAAGTTTGTTGCCACGTACGTTATTTAAGTAGCAAATGTTGTTTGCATTAAATTACTAGGATATTCTACAGTACCAAAGTACGTTCCAACGTACACTACTAAATAACCAAAATATGTTCTAAATACTTTACTAAATTAACAAAATATGTTTCAAAGTGCGTTACTTGAGTACAAAATTATGTTTCAAAGCACATTTTACAGTACTAAAGTATTTTTTAAAATAAGTTACTCAGAGTCTATTCTTAAATACGTTTTCTGTAACAAAGTTTTTTCCAAAGCACTTTGGGACATATTACTAAAGAACTATGGCATGACCTACAGTTCGTTACTAAAGTAGCAAAGTTTTTTCCAAAGTACTTTGGGACGTATTACTAAAGAACTATGGCATGGCCTACAGTTCGTTACTAAAGTAACAAAGTTTTTTCCAAAGTACTTTGGGACGTATTACTAAAGAACTATGGCATGGCCTACAGTTCGTTACTAAAGTAGCAAAGTTTTTTCCAAAGCACTTTGGGACATATTACTAAAGAACTATGGCATGACCTACAGTTCGTTACTAAAGTAGCAAAGTATTTTCCGAAGTAGGGTGCACTACTTGAATATATTCTGGGGTCATATAGGTACAGAAGTAATTTACTTTCTACAGAAGTAGCAAAGCACGTTCCAATAAAAGTACTACGTAAAACATTATGTTCCATAGAGCGATACTGAAATATTCCAGAGTACATTCTACAGAATCAGTGTATGTTCCAAAATATATTAATAAAGAACCAAAGAAGGTCCAAAAGTGCGTTACTAAAGTACCAAAGTATGCCCTAAAGTACGTTACTAATGAACCAAAGTATGTCATAAAGTAGGTTACTAAAGTAACAAAGTATGTCCTATATAGCGTTAATAAAGTACCAAATTCTGTTCGAAATAGCACAACTGAAGTAATTAAGTATATTCGAAATTACATGACTAAATAACCAAAGTATGTCCAAAATACTTTACTAAATTAGCAAAGTATATTTAAATAGGCGTTACTAAAGTACAAAAGTAGGTTCCATGTTTTTTTACATTATTTTTTAAAATAGGTTATTAAAGTATATTCCAAATTACGTTAGTTCTGTAACAAAGTATGTTCCAAAGTACTTAGGAACATATTACTCAAGAACTAAAGTATTCCCTAAAGTACGTTACTAAAGTAACAAAGTATATCCTAAAGTGCTTTACTAAGGTAAAGGGTGGTAAATACTTTACTGAACTAGCAAAGTATATTTCAATGCGCGTTACTTCAAGTATAAAAGTAGGTTCCATAGTTTCTTTAAAGTATTTTTTAAAATAGGGTGATAAAGGCTATTCTAAATTGCGTTAGTTCTGTAACAAAGTATGCTCCAAAGTACTTTGGAACATATTACTAAAGAACTAATATATGTCCTAAAATACGTTACTAAAGTAACAAAGTATGTGATAAAGTACGTTACTGAAGTATTAAAATATGTCTTAAAGTACGTTACTTAAGTAACAAAAAATGTTCCAAAAAACAATACGAAAATCTAAAAGTGTATCACTTTAAACTCTAATCAGAAGTATTTTTGAAAACAGTAGACCTCTATAAAATTTAATTTCAGTGTTATTATTTGAGATTTAGGAAAACGTTAGTGGCCTGATAATAACGAGTCCGATATATAAACACAATTAACGACGACTACATATATTGTGGGATTACATTGTTTATTTATAACAAGCGTTACAAAGATTTAATTTTTAGTATTTATTGTAATTAAGGTTTCCGGTTTAAAAGTTGAGTTTATATCTTATCAACAGTTTTGTTTATGTATTACTTATTCATTGCAGAAAAATGATAATAGATTATGACGCAATTAAAAAGGTTGATACTGTAATCTAATACTCAACAGGAAATTTATTTCCAAATAATTTGTTTGTCAGTACTTTCAAATAGATTGGAATTTACATCTTTTAATTACAACTGATGAAAAAATGTAAATTATTTCTTAATTGAAGTAGTTTCTTTCTTCAAGAAATGTTTGAAATATTTTAGGGTGGAATGTGTCACAAATTGCATTCTTATACTGACTATAAAACCTTATTTCGGATTATGACTTAAAATTTACAGGTTAACATTATGACTTAACAAGTATTTAGAATAGTAGTAATTTTTCAATAGTTCTAGAGATTTTATAGAACGTTACTTCATATCTCTATAATATTTTAACATAATTTTGGCCTACAAGAGTAAAATATATTTTATCCTAATAAATCAATTTTTAAGTTGATTTATTACAACAAATTTTTAAAATAACATTACTTTATATTGCAAAAACAATAAACAATATGACACTTAATAAATTTTAAAGTAAATTGATGATGGTTGTTATTCATAGATTATTTAATTATATTACTGAATATATAAGTGTTATGAGAGTATTGATTAAATACATTAATTCATCATCAAGTGTGACTGAATAAATAATAGCAGCTAAGCATAAGATATTACTTTTTGTATACTATCAAAAAGCGGTTTAACACACACACACACACACAAACACACACTGCAACGGGTCTTCTTTACTTATTATCTATACTCAACTATCCTTATTTTTACTTCTTTTAATTATTTACTCCTTACCTATTTTTTTTTATTTCCTTCAATAATTCAATTACTCCTTTTTTCTATCTCCCCTATGTTTCTTCAACCTTCGTCATTCATATTTATTTATATATTATTCTCCGAGACTCTTCCTTACCTGGTAAGTATTAGGACCTACCTTTCCTAACACCTATTTGATCCCGTCCGTTCTCCTATGTCTCCCTAATACTTGCAAGTTACCCTGCAATGGTAGAATGACCTAGGAGGAATTTCGGTCAGTCAACCGAAGCCTGTAACATCCCTGCCTAGATCTCCTAGGAATGAATTCCTAGATTTCGTATGAAAAACCAATTAGTGGAGTATTTCCCTATACTAGCATATTACTCGGGGTGGGGTGTCTGCTATTTGAGGCGTTTGGTACTTGGAAACCTTTTAGTAAGAAACTGTGAAACTGCGTGTCATTTAGCTAAATCATCACTAATGACAGCTGATTGGAAAATCAAATTTGTTTTTATAAGGTGGCATGCACACATTTACAGGCATTAATTATTTATTTAATTTAGCACCTTTACCCCTAACACAACATCATCAAAATAATTATATTTTATCTTGAATATCTGTAGTAAATTCATATCAATTAAAGTCTACTTGATGTTTAATTTGTTGAGTAATTTATTTGTTTTAATTATTTATAAAATTAATACTATTCACTGAAGAAATTAATATTTACAGAAAAATTAAAAAATTAAAATAACCTCTTGCCACTCCTTGGCTTGATTCTCTTTATTTTTATAATATGATAATAAACTTGAATTTTTTCTATATATATATAACAGCGTTTAATTTACACGAAATTCCCTCTATTAAATATTTAATTCTTCAATTCTAATTCAATTCCCAATAACATCTTACTTACTCAACAATCATATTCTATATTTATGTAATTTATAATTATTTTATTATATTAAATAATTCTATTCCCCTATGTATACATTTGCTAAAAATTATCATTTTTTGAAATGAAAATATATTAGATTATTTTATACTATAAATTTATAAGAATTTATGTGAAATATCTTTCTTTATATATCTTTTTATAGGTATAATCTTTATAATTTAAAATATAATAAATTTCTATAATTTTATATTTAAACAATTTTAAATGAATTTAAGTAAAGCCAAATCTGTTCTTGAAATCGTCTTTTAAAATTTAACAAATTTACTCGAAATTATACTTTAAAAAGCAAAGTTAAGCATGACTGGATTGGACTCGCCTTTGAAGGAAAACGTCATCTTCAGTCGCCTGTTTTTGCCCGCAAATGGATGCTGATCCCGTCCGGAATAGTTCAGGAATGTTCCATCTCCTCTCCTGTGTTCTTGCGATGAGTCCCTCTTCTCCAGTGAGTTGGCTGCATACTCCAATCTGTTCTTCTTTCCGAATTTAATAATTATGAGTGAAATACATATTATAAATTACCGGTTGTTTGTTAATTTTGAATACTTTATAGTTCCGTTCGTAATGACTATACTGCGGTTATTTTACATTGAGAATGTACTAACAGTTTTTGTTCCTGGCAGGGCTAAGGATTAACTCTTTACCCCACCAGGATGATGTCAAAGAAAACTTAAAAACAACACCTGCTTGCACATCTAATCTGCCCGGTGTCTCGAATCCAATTCTCTCAATTCTATTGAACTCGCATCTGGCATCCAGTACGTTCTTTCCCACTCCTACCTTTATCTTCTTTGACTTTGATCTTTGCGATTAGTTTGTAAAATCTTTTAAAATGATTTGGCCTTACCGTAACAATTTGTCTTATAATTATTATTCCTTTAGTTTTGTTACATTTTACATGAATATTTTTTTAATTAAAATTTATTAATTTTTTTAAAATTATTTAATAAATTTCGGCTTTTAAGCCTTCAAACAGCAGTTTTGCCCGTTGGAACACACACACACACACACACACACACACACACACACACACACACACACACACACACACACACACACACACACACACACACACACACACATATCATTTATTTTAATAATTGCTTTATACAGTCATCACTAAGATTAAACACTGATATTAAGTTTAAATTATTGTGTGGAAATTATAGATTAAAATATTATAAACTTTAAAAAAATATAGGAGACCCCTAAAACACAATAAATGCGTGTTTTTAAACAGATACACATTCAAACGCGAGTTTTAAAACTTTTCTTTGTTTGTAATTCAAATTAAATCTTGAAATTTTAAGATTGTAACTTCAAAAACAAATTTAGAAATTTTTAATCATTGGAACTACAATAATTTGTTTTGGCTAATAGCACACAAACACACGGCAACGGGCAGTTTGCCTTTGCAATCTAAAGAAATACAAATGTCTATAAATTTGAATTTCAAAAATTAAGTTGTAGTTAGAAAATGTAAAAAAAATTATAATAGAGAAAAAATGAAAGCAAAGCATATAATTAAAGAGTGGAAAAAGCAAATATTT
Organism: Prosapia bicincta; assembly: GCA_036971475.1. NCBI lineage: Eukaryota > Metazoa > Arthropoda > Insecta > Hemiptera > Cercopidae > Prosapia > Prosapia bicincta. Next base: position 103,487,115 of record JBAIZL010000001.1, on the reverse strand, counting down.
TATAGTCAATAATAAAAAATTGTAATTAACAAATAAATTTGACAAACCGGAAGTGTATTGACGATAATTAAGTGCAAGTAAATAACTAAATACTATATTATCTAGTGTACTAGACCACCATCAACCACCATTGACATATCTGAATAACGAGTAAAGTGTAAAAAAATTAATAGTGAAATAATAAACCATAAAACTTTATTAAGAAAAAAATTACAGCAAAATTAAATAAAATATACATTTAGGAATTAAAAGAACGAAAAGGGGTCTTCAGGCAAGATGATTCATGTAACGGAGAGACAGACTTCGACAAGAAAAATCAATTGATATAGTTGTAAGACCAAGCGGCTGGAGATTGAAGTACGATGAGGCCAATATAAACGTTAGCGCAAGAATTTTTAAGGGATCCCGAAAAAATAAGGCAACTATATCGGTTTTCAGTTAAACAAAACAGTCAACGGGCCAGATGAAATCTACAAGAAGTTTTTATCGTTAAACTTATAACGCAAGTTATGAATCGTGATACGACAACGTGGAATCGGTACTTCCATTTCGTAGAAATGTAACTCAACTGTAACGATTACCATGGTATCGCTGTCCGAAATTCCAAGGGATCCAGGGAGAAGAAAGAAGACCTCAGCCTCAACCAGATCTAAAGACGTTTCTTGATGTGAGATCTAAAGGCCAGGAACCAGGAATGGCAGGAAGTGAGAACTTTGGAAAGTCATTTTTGAAAGTAAAATTTGTTAGTTAAAATATAATATACTTTTCAGAAATTACTAATTCAAAATTCTGATTCACAGCGAAATCAACAATGGTTTCACTCTTAATAAAATTTTTGAATAGTTTTGAAAAGTAAATATTTTTTCTTATATGTAATATTGGATTGTGTAAAATAATTAAAATTAAATGAACTAAGTAATTTTGCCGAAAGGGAAAGGTTTTGCTTGTAAATTATTCAAATTTCATATGCAAGTCTCTAGAAGAGCTTAATCATGAAGGAACCAACAAAAGAATAATTAATTAAATTTATTGTTGAAATTTTAAATATAATTAATATTTTCATGTAATTGGGCAAATGATGTTTGAAATATGAAATAATTATTAATATAACAGAACGTTATATTAACACTTAAGCCAAATTAATTTCAGATTAAAAAATTATTGAAAGAATTAGGATATGATATACTGTGAAATTCAAACTAAAATCTTAATTTATTTTTCAAGAAAAATAATAGGTTCATAATATAAATTAAATATAAGAAAAAAATAATAATTTAATTATATAAGTAATGTTAAATATTTTATACATATTGAAAAAAGCATTGGAAATCAAGAGGTGTAATATTAGGTTAAATCTTAATATTTTTTATCATTAAAATTAATATGCAAAGTTTTCTTAATTTATTTCAAAATATCCTGTGTTAGTAAATAAATAAAACTTAAACATTTTTCCAACTATTTAAATAAAGGCTGCAAAGTTATATATCGAGAGAATTTAAATTCATAATACAATAAATTCAATAAAATAAATGCCTAATGTTACAACAGGAGAGTTTTCTCCTAAAGAGTAAATTAATTTTAATTATTAGACCTATATAAAAAAAAAGTATTTTGTTAATCAAAGTTCAGGGACATGATCCATTGCAGATGCTGCTTAAATATAACACAGGATCCTATAAAAAGTAAGCAGAATCATATTTTTCATGGCCCAACCTGGATCACCTGTTAAATACATGGTAAGATATTATGTATGTGATGATTGTTCATGCTAATATGTATCGTTTCAGCTGACAAAAACTGATATATGACTATATAGCCCCACACTGTTAGTTATCAGTATGGGGTAATTTAGAACAGCAAGTCAGGTCGGCATGTCGTTGCATGCGTTTAAGTGCATTTTACATAGTAGGCAGGAGGTTAAACAACGGTAGCGCTGGGTAATTGGGGTAAAACACACATACACACACACACACACAAACACACACACACACACACACACACACACACAAACACACACACACACACACACACACAAACACAAACACACACACACACACACACACATATGTATATATGTTTTTATTTGAAATTTAATTTTTTATTTCAACACATATTTTCATTTTTTTATTTTATTAAAACGTGTTAACAAACAACGTGTAGTTATTTTAAAAATATTCAACTATTTTCTTAACTTAAATAAATATAATCTAACATACAAAAAACAAAAAAAACCTTTTATATAAACCTTGCATCACAAAAACTACAAAAAACTTTATTTTTTATAATAATCCTCTCTGGAGATGATTGATATTTAAAATGTAAATAAAGGTTTAAATAAAATGTTTTGTTGCCGGTAAAAATGTTTCATTTATTTAAATTAGAATTCACAGTTGCTTGAAGTTGTTAAATTTTAACGTATCTGGTCTGATATCAAAGACTATTAATTGTGCGATGCCTCAAGTTAAGTCACTCCATAATGTGACGGTTTTACTAAACCATAAATGTATGATTAAATAATAAAAATATATACAACTCACAAATATACAATTTTTTATTTCAAACGCGTTTCGACGACTACTTTGTCGTCATCTTCAGTGAAAATACACAAATGAAATTAACTAAAAAATATATATATATATTAAACATAACCTATAAAGTTTTAGCTTTGTTTTTTACAAAGGTATAACTATTGTTTTTTACCTTTGCTAAAACTTTATAGGTTATGTTTAATATATATATATATATATATATATATTTTAGTTAATTTCATTTGTGTATTTTCACTGAAGATGACGACAAAGTAGTCGTCGAAACGCGTTTGAAATAAAAAATTGTATATTTGTGAGTTGTATATATTTTTATTATTTAATTATAACTTTCACTCACAAGCCAGCTGGAATATTATTCATAAATGTATGGTTATATTTTTTAATGTAAGGCAATTACTACTAGTTTTAAAATTAGCATTTAATTTAAAAAAAATTGCATTTAATATTATGTAGACCTAAATATTTCTACGTTAGTCATAATCTAAAAGAAAGACACATGTTATGAAATAATTTTGATTTCAAAGAAAATTAATAGGGTTTGCGGTAATTTTTGAGCCGTTACGTTGGAAAATCTGTACGCTTTTACGAAATGGAATTCTACGCCGACACAAATAAATCGAAAAGGTTTAATTAAAACTTCATGTAGGAGGACAATATGAAATGCTTTGAAAAATAATTGTTTTTAAACTAGAATGTGAAGTACTTTGATGTGAAAAAGCTATATGCCGTTCAATGAATAATTAAAACGATTTTATTAAAGACTTTTATTTCTGATAATATTACGTAGGTTTGCATATAAAACTGATTCGGTTGTTTGTATCTGTTAAACAATATATCAAAATGGTTAACCAAATATTTCTTACAAAAAAGGTTATTTTATGTTTATAAAATATTAGACTATAGTTTTCATTATTAGTTCAATCTCTGGAAGATGAGAATAGAGGATAAGGGGAGTAGGAGGGAGGAGGGAGAGGGAGAAATAGGATGTCAGAAAATAATTTTAAAATAGATTCAGGAGTTTAAATAAAATTAAGATAAGTAAATTATGTTACCTATAAATAGTATATTTCTCTGATATATCAAATTAAGAAGGGTATTACCGTAGACTTGCGCCTGTATAGGGGTGCAGAATGTAGACTTTCTGAAAATGAAAAGTAAGAAGAAAGAATAATGGGGTTTAGAGGAATGCGGGGGAGGGAGAGATAAGTAAATCATAAAAGTTAAAATGGATTCAGGAGTTGAAATAAAATTAAAATAAGTAAATTATACGACCCATAAATAATATCTTTCTCTTATTTAGAAAATTAAGAAGGATATTAACAAATACTTGTTAGGGTATACAGAATGTACACTATCTGAAAATGGAGATGAGAAGAGAACTTATGGGGAGTGGGTAGGTGGAGGGTGAGGGAGAGATAGATATGTCGAAAAAACATTAAGTAAATTTTGATGCCTATAAATAACACCTACACACACACACACACACACACACACACACATACATATATATATATATATATATATATATATATATATATATATATTTAAAATTATTAAACAAGAAAATGTATTATATATATATATATATATATATATATATAAATATGTGTGTGTATGTGTGTGTGTGTGTGTGTGTGTGTGTGTGTGTGTGTGTGTGTGTGTGTGTGTGTGTACAAGTATATATATACTTCCTAAATTTACTTTTTTAATTTGGAGTCTGGATGTTTTCTAACTCAGTGGTTAATCCAGACCTTCCTCAGGTAAAAATCATTATTAATTTATGTCTCATACGTTTTCTTACGGACCTTACCTCACCCTGCCTTATTTTCGATGACCTCTGACTAACTTTTCTACATTTATCACCTGGATGAACTCTCATTGTGCGCAAGAGAGTAATGGTTTATACCCTGACTACGAACCATGGTTCGAGACCTGTATCTCAAAGAATAAAACTCTCAGGGGAACCAACCCCTGAATTTGTTACAAAAACCAAGCCGCCTCCTATAAGCCTTTCAAGCTCCTTTCGGGGTAGTGGAAATATTAAGAGACACTTTTGCCATAAGACTACATTTAGATACCTAGTGACTTTATTTGATCTTAAATTAATAAGTAAAAGCTAATTGGAAAATGTAAATATTTTATTTGACATTAGAATTTATTAATAACTTGTTTTTGAATTTTTACACACACACACACACACACACACACACACACACACACACACACACACACACACACATATATATATATATATATATATAAAATTTTTATGACTTTTCTTTAATGCGTTTAATTTTAAAAATTTAATTTTCAACTTTCGTTTTAATAATTTATTTGTTTATATTTCTTCCAATTTATTTAATCTACTGTTCTTTTTCATATATAACATTACGATAGCAGCGCTGCTTACTCGGCGTGACAAGATCTTATAAACAATCTCTATCTCCGTTTTCTAACTGAGTCAAGTATAATTATATTCCTAACCTAAATTCTAGGCCATACAATTTTAGAAATAATAATCAAATTTAGTACATTTTAAGAATTACAATTTTTCTAAGCTAGGCCTAAGTTACTCCCATTACATTCCTTTTTCTTATATTAACTATTCTGTATTACATTGGTTTGGTTACCATTTATGTAATATTATGCATTTTGACCTGGTTTCATAAACTATACAATTATCGCCCTATTTGCTTAAGTTTTTTAGGCTAGCCACTTTTAGGTTATAGTTTTGTTTGATAAATCTTACGAATCACAATTTGTTCTTTCTATTCTGCAAATTAATCTGTCTACTCTTTCTTAGTCTATTATTTATTATTCTGTAGTTTATTTAGTCCAAATTCAATTACCATTAGGCCCTTTGGCCTGGTTCCACAAACTACATTTTTACCGTTCAATTTACACTGGCCGATAATGCTTTGGCAAATTTAGCGTTATGTTTGTTTTGTACTATATTTTAACATTTGCAGTTTGTCTAATTTAGTGCTAAATAAATCTGTTTTTATTTCTTTTTCTTGTATTTATTATTCTTTATATAGTTGACTTAAAATAATTTTAATATAAGACACTTTGGCCTGGTTACATATCCTGTAATGTTACCATATTCCTTGCATAGGTCATTTTGGCCGTTGTAAATAATAGGGGAAATAAATATTGGCTGTTTACAGAATTAAACGAATCTAAGAAAAAATGGCAATATAAACTGCTGATCTTTAAAATAATTTGAAATAACTGAGAACAACAATCTGTAATCAAACAAACTCAAGAAGAACAAACTCTTCAAAAAAATTCTGGCGTTTTCTTATCCTACGCGAAAATATTATTTTTTCCATCAAACACGAAGTTACTTAAAAAACTTCAAGCTCCGGTTTGTTTAAAACGTTTGTCGGGGCATGCATACTTCAAAGGCTAATAAATTATCTAGTTGTGAAGTGTACTGTATGAAGCAACATAATAAATTTTAAACGCCTTTGTATATATATATATATATATATATATATATATATATATATATAATTTCCTTGAAATACGGTTACACACTTTCATTTACTGTACTTGAGTTACCATTGTTTATTTGTTAAACGTAACCATCGTAACCGGTTATCCCAACCTGTCACTGTTAAAACCTAAAAAAAAAATATAAAAATTAAGTTGTATAATAGAGCAGAACTATTCTACAACTATTACGTATTGATTCAATTTAAGTTATCTCTTACATCACAAACGATGTTTTAAATTATATATTGTGTAAACGTCGGTAACTAGCATACACTTCTTTAAAAGCCGATAGCCACCCATGTCATAACTTGTTTCTAATTCCAGTAGTACTAGAAATATAATATTTTTCAATTTTATTTGTTGATTTCATCTAGTTTTCCATTATTCTATTTCAACACGATATTGTGACAGGTAAACAATCCATTTTTGAACAGAGATTAATACGGTTTTGCGGTGTTTCTTGGACCGTTAAGTGGGAAAACTGTGCTTTTAGAAAATTAAATGTTATGTCAACAAAAACCAATGCAACGTGCTAAATAGAACCTTTATGTATGATACCAATATCAATACTTTGGAAAATAATAACTTTCTAAATTGCAATATATGAAAATTGTAATTATTTTGAAACAAATTTAAATTTTGCTGTGAAAACGTATGTTGTGAAATTCAATGAATAAAATATCTTCCCTCTATATAAAACAACTTTTAAATATTTTTCTTTAAATCAATACTTTGGAAAATAATAACTTTCTAAATTGCAATATATGAAAATTTTAATTATTTTGAAACAAATTTAAATTTTGCTGTGAAAACGTATGTTGTGAAATCCAGTGAATAAAATATCTTTCACTCTATTTAAAACAACTTTTGAATATTTTTCTAAAAAAGTGCCTGAAAAGTCTTAAGAAAACGTCCCTAAGAGCTTAGATCTTTGCTTTACGTAAAAGTGTATTTTGGTTATCATCTTGTTTTGTATGGATAAAAGGAAATAAAAACCAATTTTAACGTTTTGTACTTCGAAATCTGTGAGTTATTATAAAAAAAATAGTTGGTAGGAATATGTCACAATATATTGATTAGAAAGATTTAATGACTGTCAAAGTTCAATTACAGAAGAAATAAAAATTTAAGTAGGCTATGTAAAACTGAAATAATGTAAAATGCTAATTGACTTATCCACTATTTTGATTTTTGAAACCATTGTTTATTTTTACGTTTTAATTTGACTATTAACTAAAGCTTACTATAATATTCGGTTTTTTAATGTTTACAACCATAATAATTGTTTAATTTACGAGAGGTTACCTACACACACATATAATATATAGACAGTCACACTACTCTAACAATTTATATAGTTTTGTATTACACATTTGTGTATTAATTTATGCACTGCAATAGTACAGAACTTATACACCTATTAAAAAATACAGGAAGAACGGGAGAAAACGTTGGATATATCATATAATTTGAAATATAGTTCAGTAATTTTCTTTATGGAAAATTGTATGTTTTTATCGTTTCTAATCTTTGACAATTTACAATTGTTGCAAATAAAAGTTTTGTACAAACACTTACTTAGAGAAACACAACGACCTCGTAACACACACACACACACACACACACACACACACACACACACACACACACACACACACACACACACACACACACACACACACACACACACACACACACACACACACACACACACACAAACACACACTACACAAACACACACACACACACAAACACACACACACACACACACACACTCACACACACACACTCACACACACACACACAGACTCACACACACACACACACACACACACACACACACACACACACACACACACACACTCACATACACACACACACACACACACTCACACACACACACACACACACACACAAACACACAAACACACACTACACAAACACACACACACACACACACACAAACACACACACACACACATACACACACACTCACACACACACACACACTCACACACACACACACACACTCTCACACACACACACACACACTCACACACACACACACACACACACACACACACACACACACACACACACACACTCACACACACACACACACACACACACACACACACACACACACACACACACACACACACACACACACACACACACACACTCACACACACACACACACACACACACACACACACACACACAAACACACAAACACACACTACACAAACACACACACACACATACGTGCATAAACAGACAAACGTGCGATAGACGTACTCATGATTTATCAATAATTAGGTACAAAGTAAGACTTATAAATCTCTTAGGAAGAACGGGTTCCATCAAATAATTCTAAAATACTTATAATGCAAACTTGAGATACTAGTAGATACATATTTTTGACGCCAGTAGCCATCCGAGTCATACATTGTTTCTAATTCCAGTATTACAACAATAATACATCTCTTCTTTAGTTCTCTTTTTCATACTGCCTTTAACTATTCTAGTCTGACACAGATTCAGACAGGTAATCTATGAAATTCTGTTGATATTACTCTATGAACCCGTTATAAAATATGTCTACTCAAGCTACGGGACGTAATTCCATGATCTTTATATTTGTTCTAACCAAGTCCCTGTTCTACTAACACTTACAACCCTTTCCTTATCACCCAGGCGTTAGTAGTTTTCTGATCTACTCAAACTGCCAGACTATAAGTAGAATATGTTGTATACCAAAACCTTTTACTACAAAAAATGATGAGCCTATGATAAGTACAAATAAGTGAAATGGCCAACTTAAAAAAAGTGTAAAATCCGAAGATGGGATATTACATATAATTAACTATATTTAAATACTATCTAGGCAGTACACTCTGCAATAACACACAACAAAACTTTAGGTTTTGTCTATTAGGTCTAACTAAATTTGTTTTTTTCTTTTATATGTTCAGTTCAAATACTCCTTAACGTATTATTACAACAACTAATAAATAATAATGACTTAAAATTATTTTCAACCTAATTTTTATAACAAAATATGTCAAACCTGGTTTGCATTTTCTTTTACCTCTGGTATTAATTGGAAAATTATTGTTCAATGACGTTATGGTATATACTATAATTAATTTAAAAATTGTTCACAAATATATATAATAATGCTTTACCACTTTCATTCGAAAAAATGTATTTCTAATTAGTTTTCTTACATACGCTGTAATTAGATATTCATTCTACAGTGAAACGTGATAAATAAGGGGATGTGTGAGATTTATTGCGAAACCTTCTTGGTATTAATCTCTTGAAACATGAACGCAATGTTGAATATAAACCACGTGATAAGTCACAGAGTGTTTAATAAATAAATTATATAGAATATGACACAATATAGAAGCTAATACAATACCTTGTATCTAATGCTACACCATTGAGATGCATATGTTAATGTTACTGAAGGAAGTTGACAGACAATTAATGTATGAAAATTAGGTCTTTGGTGTCTAAGTATTTTAATTTAATTTAATATAACTTGTTTTTGATTAAGTTAATGTGACTGAAGTTTCAATCTAATTAAACAAAATGGTTTACCATAAGAAAACATATTGCTACTTCTATCATAGATATGCGAAGCAAGTTTTATTGTCCCTATGTGATATAATACAATTCCGTTGGATTTATCTTGGAATGTTCATAGTATTTCTTCTTTTCATATTTATTTTGTTCATTATTAAATTAATAAATATATGTTATTATATTTAAGTAATAATATATAATATAAATAGTTATTTATTGAATTATACGTATATTTAAAAAATAAACAGCTATTCAATAATGATATGAATTATAATTTAAATATATATTTTTCTATAAGACTATTTATTATTAAAAGCTATAATGAGCATTATGTACATGTTTCGAAATCATTTTCATTATGTCACAGCACATTTTGGACGTTACTTCATAATGTAACTCAGGAGTAACGTGTATATTTTTGGATCTTGTGAGAAATAAAAATAAGTAAACTTTTTTTTGGTATTTTTCCTGTATTCCCTTATATGTGGAAAACCATTTTTAATTTTTCCCAACAAAATTTGGAAAACCATGATTTAAAGGGTTAAAGTCTGATTAATTATAATATTTATGAACAACTTTGTCCGTTTGTGTTGGTGTTATGGTAACAGTAATACAATATAATCTTTATTAATTGTTTTGTCTATGAAGCTATTTGTATTTTTTAAATTTTTTATTTCAGAAGTAACTTTATTACATATATTATTTATTTAATTTAACATGATGTATATTCCTCCCTTACATTATCATTTGAAGTAGGTATCCCATCACAAATATAACCTACTGATTGACCATGAGTACCACATTTAATACTTATTTGCGATTTAAATGAAAAAATATATCAGAAATATTGTTATTATTTGTATGAAACAAAATGTTAAATATATTTTTGAATATAATAAAACTGAAAATAGTAGTTGATTTCCAAATATTGGCTAACATTAATCTAAATTTGGTAAAAGGTTGTATAGAACAACATAATCCTTTTATAGGGAAAATAAGGCCCTATTTAGCAAAGTAGGGTACTTTTGTATGCAAATAATATCTAGTACTAGTCTTGGAAAAACGTACTAAACACCGATCAATCGTTACCAAGAAAAACTAGTTCAATAAGAAAAATTGCTTCCAGAATGCACTTAACTCCATTAATCTAACTTGATTTCATGATGTTATTTATTATTTACTAGAAGCTCTCACAAAGTACTAAAAGCTTTAGAAATGACGTCAATTCGGGATTAGCAAAGCAAATAGTGACATCTTATATGGAACGCTAATATGATTATGTTAATTTAAAAGCGTAAAAGAATAAAGAAGAACTTATTTTCTTGATATGTAACATGAATCGAGGTTACGTAAATAACCTATGTTTTATTACAATAAATAACACAAATTGGGACTTCAATCAATTGATTTTTTTAAAGTGAAATTTTTTAATTGAATTATTTAATTATTGGCTAAACTACTTGAAATATGTTTAAGAATGGGTTAAAAAATAATTTTTTTTCAATTAAAAAAAAATAGAAATAATCTCAGAGTAAAATATCAGAGTAATATCAGAGAAAAAACTGATCCATTATGTAAATATTATATTATGTATTTAACACACACACACACACACACACACACACACACACACACACACACACACACACACACACACACACACACACACACACACACACACACACACACACACACACACACACACACACACACACACACACACACACACACACACACACACAAACACACACACACACACACACACACACACACACACACACACACACACACACACACACACACATATATATATGTAGTTATTCAGTTAGTTATATTAATCAGATAGTTTAGACGTTCGAAAGGTTCAACACTAGTTTAGAAAGAAACCTTCTCTTCTGTACCTTATCTCAATTGTCAATCGGTTGAAATCCTGTATCTATTGAGCCATCTAGCGATTCGCTCATTTTGTATGCACCCTTCCCTTGTGGTCGATCTATGTTGCTTTACGGCCGTTACCTCTATTAGGCGCTACATTTTGAAGTTTTAGTTTTTTATCTCTGTCTTAGTTTTTTGTAAGTGTAAACTAATTGTGTTGACACCAGCTGTGAGGGGCGTGAACGTTTTGTGTATAGCTCTCGCCTAAACATTCTTTAGTATTGTGTTTTGTGCGCAATTAGAAAGAAGATCCATCTGTAACAAAAGCTGACAATCATCAAAATGAAATCAGGAGGTAATCTTATATTTAGTCTTCATAACATTACTCCTCCCCCCTCTTCTCACGGTCCTCGGAATACCATTTCAATATACAGTGTATATTACGCCTCCGAATCGCAACAGTGTTTGGTGCCTCGCTACATTTCATTAGGCCTCCGGACTGGATGCTAAACCATCTGCGCCTAGAACAATCCCATACAGCGTTTTTGTAAAATATTTATGTGCAGTAATAATGCGAAATAAATTTTTAATATTTTTTTGTAGCATTTAAAATCTACTAAAATATTTAATCATTTTAGTCATTAAATTTAGTCACTAAATGCTAATAACTAGGTACTATAAAATTTGAATAATATTATTAGTTGTTCATATTTAAAATATCACTTAAACAACAATATTTTCCCTCATTCAATTTTCTTTTATAGTCTTATGCTAAAATAAATATACATTTCTCAATGATCATCAAATTATTGCAGAATCTGACATCAGAATCTAAGGCAACCATTAAATACAACTGAGAGCTTTATTTTAACCATTAAATACAATTTTAAACTCACTTTAATACCGAGTCAGATGTTAAAACTTTTGTGATACAAAACTTCATCAAGCTTGTTAATTTTTTCCCCCTGTAAAAGTAACATGTTTGTATAGATAAAAATGTCGTTTATTTTAAATTTGTACGAGCAATTATAAATCACAATACACTTTTCAAACTATTCAAATGAAAAGATTTTACCATGCTTATCGTGTTAATAAAATGTAAGGTAAATACGACAACTCTGTTACTAAATTTTGTTGAAACTCTGAACAAAGTTTATTGTATTTTACAAGTTCTTAACAATTAAAGGTGATTTATGTTTGCATTAAAAACTTTTAAAAAAGACAGTGGGTAAGCAAAGATATAGGGTAAAATGTTTTGGTTGATTGTCAGTTAGTAATTCTTTGTTTAAGGTTACAAATATAGCCTGAAGTTAGTTATCCATATAAAGGAACTATTTCTTTTAAATTATGGTTAAATTAAATTTGATATTGAAGTTGGAAGAGTTACTAAGACAAAGTATAGAATAAGGGACACTGATTGGATTAGCCTAATTTGCAGCAACATTTGAATGATATGTTAAAGACAAGTATATAAGACATTTTAGACTCACTAAAAATTATTTTGATAAAAATATTTTAATTCCTAATCATTTCCATTCCCCAGAAATTAAAAAAAAAACCAATACGGTTATATTTATACTGCCTTTTTAGTTTAATTTACAATGCTTTATTGAACATAATTTTGTATTTACTCGGCATAGGTAACATTAATTGCTAGAGGTTTACCGTGTTTAAACACTTTTAAAATATTTTGAATAGAAATTATGAATGAACAATTTTGTAACAAATGTTTTAATAAATTAATCTAATTTTAATAATGTAAACTTAAATCATAGAATATATTGTGATGACAAAGTTATTAATTCCTGGTAATTGTATTTTAATAAGTATATATAGTGTTAAGATAAAATTTGGAGTCGTTCCATGCCTAAATTTTTACACACATGGAAAAGTACAATTTTGATATTTAGGAGGACTCAATAACTTAATAGAACTTGGAAATAGAAAGGAAAATATGTTTAATAGAATACTAAAGTGGTTTAAATGATAGGTATTCGTTTTCGAAATTTTTGAAATTCAAATTAGTTTAACTAAAGCCTAATTGCACATCGTCAGTCGTGTCTCTTTTCATGATTTCAATTAATTAAATAAGTCTTAAGTCTACTTTTTGTCTATTCTATATTTGTAGCGTCATTATAATTATGTCGGGGTGCAGGGTGATCACAATAGGCCAATTCGATAACTAACTGTCTCGCCTATCTTCCTCGCATAACCGATATCTATCTTCAGTAGGTTACACATTAGAACCTGCTGTGGAAGAATTTCTGGAATATGTCTAATATGTAGCTTTCTGTACCAGATAACTCACGCATTGCGTTGCCCAATTCTAATATCTATACACTGATCTTTGAAAGTTCTTTGGGATACAAATGTCTTCGAACTCATTCAGGGTCAAATGGTTTCTTCAGGGTTGTTCCAAACTCTTCTGAAACTGTTCGTTTTCATCAGGAATGTAGTCCTAAACAACGAATTGTTCATATTTTGTAGGTTCATTTTATAGGAATTAGCCGTCTATAATAAATGCAACACTAATATAACTTCAGTTTATTGGACCTGTATCATTGTGGCACGAGACTAAAAAAATAATGATAATTTAAAGCTTTTCTGAAGTGTTTAAGAAACCACCAAGTAACTGCACCAACTTGTAATCATAGCTTTAAAATTACGTAAACAACAGGTATCATGGTTTCGAAAGGTTGCATACGTCTGAGTGAACTGTAGAATGAGAGGGGGATTTGGGAATTAACTTGAACAGGGTGGGGAAATGAATTGTTTACAAGTGATGTTTGATATCGGACAGTTAAACTTTACTCTATAGTACCTAGAGTAAAGAGGCTATGTTTCAAATAATAGGGGCAGAGAGTTAGAAACCGGAAAAAAGAGAACAGGACAACGGGACATTTTAGTAAATAATATGTTACGCTGAGGTATTGAATGATGGTTGTTTCGGATGCAGACACACTTGGTTGGCTAGGTTTAAAGAAAGTCAGTAAAAAATACATCTTTAGCTATCTGAAAATTAGCTGTGTTACTATCACTGACCATTCCAGGAACATTTTGTAAATTTTCATAAACTATGGATAGGAGTATATCGTTCAAGACATCAGAGAAAGTTACTGGTACCAGGCGAGTATTGACGAAAAGAAATGTAACCTGCGCAAATTAGCCAGGCTCAAGAAAGACCATTACAACTGGCGGTAAAAAAAAAATCGGAAACTATATTTACCAATTAAAGAAAGTCAAATACTCATTACAAAAAAACAAAAACAAAAAATGAAGCCCAATTCATACTAGTAGCTAGTAGTCAATATTGAGAACTTAGAGCATACACATGTTTTAAGTTATACTTCTAATATTATAATAATAAATTCATTAGTACTTCCAAAAGTTATTAAGTTTAAGTTGAAATTCAGAAGTCACGTAAGACTTCGAAGAAAATTAATTGATGCCTAGAAATTAATAATTGAAAGATGAACAACGGAGTAATACATCAATTAGACCTGAGGCTATTCAAGAGGGACTTTATTTAATACGATAGATCGTCAGTGTAAAATAAAACATGACTCATAAAGTCGTTGTAGTCGTACGAAAACGCTAATAGAGAAGTAATATATCAATAATTAGGAAATAACGAAATAGATAAATATAAACTAAATGAAGTAGGGAAATCAAGAGTGAAGATTTTGAATGTATTGACTAATGAAAATAGTAAACAAAAGTGAGGTAACCCTGTAGGGAACTATATGTAAAGGACAATCCCAGTGAGGATAAAAGGACCAAGAGCGACCGAGAGACGTTTTTGAGGAGGGAAGGTGCCTCTACATCCAATAATTGTTTTATACATTACGTTTTATAGCATTACGTAAGGAAGAGTCCAAGGAAGTAAACGGATTCAGTGCTTGAGAATCGACAAAGTAATTTAATTGTTTGTATATGTTTGAAGTTATAACACTGAAGTTAAACCCGAATATAAACTTTCAGTAATATAAATATATAGCCACTGTACGTATATATATATATATATATATATATATATATATATATATATATATATATATTTATATATATATAAATAAATAAATAAATATATATATATATATATATATATATATATATATATATATATATGTTTGAGCTATCGTACGTTGTAACCGGTTAAGCCAATTCCGCTGATAAATAATTATAGAACGGAAACCGCCCATAAATTATAAAAATATTTAGAAATGGGCTAAACTTATATATATGGAAATTTAGGTTTATAAATTTAAAAAATCATTCAAAAATATAATATAGAAGTTGCAATGAAAACTAACAACACATTATTGAATAAATTAAACGGTAAAATAGAAAGTTTATGTAAGATTAGTAAAATAGGAGTTTAAAAAAATGCAGTATAATTGCAAAGCAACATACACAGGAAAGGACGAAAATTTGAAACCTGATATAAAGAGCGTATAATGTATTTTAAGTATGAGAAAAATGATTCGAATTGTGCTACACATTTGTTTGAAGAGTTCCATACACCGCAAAAAATGAAGAAATACAATGGAAATTTTACTTTGTGTAAATAAAGGAAGACGTTTAAATATATTAGAAAACCTATATATTTATAAAGCAAAGTCCAAAAAGGAAAATGTCATAAACGAACAAATAAATACACGGTCGAACGTTGTGTTTAAAAGTTTTAAATTATTATGTTGTTGGACGCAAGAAGCAATAATAGTGGTGTGGGGTAATAGTATATGAATAGTACATTTTCCGTTTTATTTTTTTGAAAAGTTTCGGAAAGTTCTGAATCTGGTCAACAAAGCAAAATATTTTAACATTAGAAAAGCAGAAAGCTATACTTAAATATAACTAAAACCTTGTCGACTGGCGCCCAGCTGACTATAAGCAAATAATCCAGCTTTACATTTAATTGTCATGTGTAAATACTAATTTAAAGGAGTATAATGATACTTTATGTAATATACAGCATCTGAGCAGAAATGTCTGGTGATACAATATGGGAAGTGTGCGAACGCGTTAGATATCAATGTGTTTTAGGAACAGAATTTCACTCATTTTCATTGTATGTTTTAAACTTTAAATCCTTATTGTAGTAAACGTTTCACCTTATATAAGTTATAAAAAAAAATCGGAAAATTGTTCAGGAAACACGGTATAACATAGTTTAAACATTATCTGATTGCACGATAATGGCTTTAAATTGAATTCCTTTGTGTAATAGTTCCATTAGTGGCCCTTCAAAAGGTCTTGCTTACTCTGTATATTGAAAACATTACCTCTTGGGCGCTATCTTGCAACCTGTTTTTCAATTTTATTGAACCACCTGTTATTATACTTTCACTGTACACTTTTAAATAAAAAATCAAAAAGCATTTTAAAATTAAAATCAATTGTTGATTCTTTTATAAGTAAAATAAACCTCCGTTTCGTTACATTAAAATATATTTGATGAAATACAAAGCAATAGTCATTATTTAAATCATTATGATTTTTTAAAATTTAAATAACTCAGCTATATACATTTATAATAACGAACCTAACCATTTTGTTTTTAATGTTCAATGGTGAGAAAGGAGTGGCTATTTCACAACTACCATATTTTTTGAAATAAAATCTATATCTCTAATATTTAATTTTAAAAAAACATACATTTGTGAAACTAAATGATATTTCAAAATTCAGAAAGTAAAGACTTTCGAGTAATAAAAACATTTGTTGTAAGGAATTGTAGGTTATAATTTGAGTATAGAAAAATATATCAGTAAGAGTTAAGCTCCATGTTTAAGTTTCGGTGATGTTAAAGACATTTCTCTGTTGCGGTTAAATTAGCTGATAAACAAATTATATTTCAACAAGGGTTTTCCTGATTTTAACGGATTTAACTACTACACACATTATGTGATTCTTTTATGACCTTCAGTTTTGTGGTACAAAGCATTTTGTAAGATGTGATTTTCTGATCCTGTAAGTCAATGTAAAGTTATTGCCTGACGTAGACCTTATAGATGACTGTATACTCTTTAATCGAAACATATTTGAGACTGATAAAATACCAACCGATACCAGTAAGTTTAGGTGTTTTTTGAGATTGTTTTCTTAATAGTTAATGTCGATATGTTAATACCAACATTGTGCTTTGGACGTACCAGCCTGAAGTATTGTTTTATCTCTGTCATCATGTAGCGCATTTGTGAGGTTTATTTGTATTGTGAAATAGGTCGTAAGAACATTGTTGTTTTGTGTGTACGACTTACTAAAATTTGTTTCTGTTTTCTGCATATAAATTTATATTACAAAAATATCTATACATAATTTGCATTAAAAATGTTTACAAAGTTCCTAAGATGTTGTATAAACAACCAAAGCTAAGTTACAATATCTGTTTATAAATAGAGCTCGTCTATTGCTCGTCGAAAGTAATTTATTTTTATGCATAACATCCTTTTTATTATTGTAATTACCTCTCAGGCTTATAAAACTAATTATTTCGTATGCATTCAGTTTTTCTCAGTTATTCCAATGTAAGTTTTTGCAAAATTATAGGTGTGCTATAGCTTGAAACTAAAAACCTAAATTTTATCGCTTGCATCCAAGACGAGATAAGAAAGCTTCTATAAGCGTTTATAAGGGTATGAACATATCCTTGGATTGTCAGCAAGTAAAGTGTAATTTTATATGATTTCAAGAATAGTATAGTAAAATTACCCGACCTCCAGAGTTGAGCCCTTTATCGTCAAAATAGTAAAATTATATAAAACATTTAGTTGATTTTAGCGGTTGACGAACCCTGATTTCAATATTTGGAAGGAAATGGGTTATGAAAATTATCGACCATATGTTAAAAAAGGATCGAAAATGAGCTTCATAAATAAATTTAAAGTAATTTCTTAACATTTGAAATATAGAATAAAACTTTAGTCAAGAGAATTTACAAATTAGGGAAGTAGAAATTTATAATTCGTAACTGATCGAGCACACAGTTTCGATTGAACCGTCATCCCATTAGAGGTAACATGTTTAACGATTTTACTAAACATATGAAGCATATGAAACATTTTAAATGCTAAAATCGTAATACATTTTTGGAAAATAATTTGAAAAGCAACTGTTTCTAGTGAATAAGGTACATATGAGGTTTTAATCAAACACGGTGATCTTTAGAAACGAAGTTCGGAGCCGATAATTGGGTAGGCTTATATTTCGATGTGAAAGGGACTTATATTTTGATTCATTTTCATTCATAAAGTTTTGTGAGATAAAGTTTGTGCCTGAAATATATCAACCGGTGAAGTGATGTTATATATTTTGTTAATTAACTCTGATTTTTGTATTAGGGCTTATTTATTTGTTTATATTATGTTAGATTTTCAGGTGTACAGGCAAAATTATAAAATAACATTTGTTTTGATCATCAGAGTTTGACTGCAGCATACAATTTTGAAAATCGGACCATAAATTAAGACAAGTTCATAAATTTCTTAATTTGTGATAAATTGTTTATAAAGTTGAAAATTATTTTTATTAATATGTTAAGATATTGAATTTTAATTTTGCAATGAAAATTTCAGCAATAAAATTAGGGACTTTTATATAAATACTGTAATATGATACAATAACCAGCAAGTTTATAAGCAATATTATATAAATTGTGCATATAAACATATTTAAGTATACACACACAAACATATATATATATATATATATATATATATATATATATATATATATAATAAATTAAAAATATTTCAAAAACAAGAATACTTTTAATGAATATATTTATTCAAAGCTTTTCGCCGATAAAATAGTACCATCATCTTCAGGAAAATAATTATCTAATCTTAATAATTATCTAATCTTTAGAAAATAATTATCTAATCTTTAGATAATTATTTTCCTGAAGATGCTGGTACTGTTTTATCGGCGAAAAGCTTTGAATAAATATATTCATTAGAAGTATTCTTGTTTTTGAAATATTTTAAATTTATTAACTATATTACAAGAAAACATATCACCATATTTAATATATATATATATATATATATATATATATATATATATATATATACTGTATATATATAGATAGATATACATACACACACAAAGAATCTACAAATACAAACAATCTCCCTAATTGTTTATTGTTTTCGATCCGGCTTTCGGTAGTATGGTCATTCTATATTCAAGTGTAATACAGTAGAAGTCTAGAAAAGACAAGGTGTGTGAAAAATATATTGTCATGTGTTTTAATACTAATGTTACATTGTTACTTTCTCTGCACTTGTCTGGTTATATCGTATGTAATAATTATCTTGTGACTTCGGTTCTTAAGATTGTGAATAATAGAGAGAAAGAATAGGAACAGGATACAGTGAAGGATCACGTGATGGGCTGCATGGTTGAAGTAGACATACAGTCTACCAAGTGCATAGAGCGTGTCTACCCGTTATACTTTCCCCGTATGAAAAGAATGTTCAGGGAGTAACGGTGGCAAATATATAGAACTAAGTAACGGGCAAACATAGATTAGGGAAGGGATTTACTTACATAAAAATATAGAAGGACATGGACATGGCTGTTTGCCTGTGGTAAATTTGTTGTCAATTGGGGTTAATACCTTGTGTCAACCATCTTTTGTTCGTTAGTCAATTTAGGTCAATTTACTAAAAATAACACAACAATGAATCTATACATTTTTAAAATAGATTAATTTAAAATCTTATAATGGCAAAGTTTACGATAAAGACAAATAACTTTGTGAGGCTAAAAAATATGTTTGCTGTTACATTGTTTAGAGAGTGAATGTTTGTAGAACTTTAATTTTAAAATGTGTTTTGCTAAATTCTTTTGTTGATATTTGGTAAAGTATTAGTAGTTATGTGTGGACCTGTTCAATAAAGCTAGTTTGGAAACCAGCCAAACATCGACGGGTGTTAAGGGTTAGCGGCAGTTGTTTCATGCATAAGTCAAACGATATTACGGTTGGTTATTTAAAAAGTGGTTTTCGATTCAATAATTTAAAAGGTATTTAATAGAAAAAGGGTTCCATTACTCATTATAGCTTTTACTATAACCATTTGTTTTAAAGTTGCTTGATGTAATCATCTTGAATTCACTGAATGAAGTATATTTAAAAAATACTTAACTAAGTGAATATAGTTAAGTATATGTACTTATATATATATATATATATATATATATATATATATATATATATATATTTAAAAAATTAAAAATATTTCAAAAACAAGAATACTTTTATTGCATATATTTATCGGTGAAAAGCTTTGAATAATATATGCAATAAAAGGATTTTTGTTTTTGAAATATTTTACATTTATTAAATATATATTACAAGAAAACATATTACCATATTTAATATATATATATATATATATATATATATATATATATATATATATATATATATATATATTTTATATATATATATATATATATATATATATATATATATATATATATATATATACAAATAGATATATGTATACATATTATATATACTAATATATACTTACCTAACCGATGACGCCAGTAGAGGGTTAGCTTCGTAAAAGAAACGATGAAACGCGTCAACAAGTAAGCAATTACGTATTCACTTGGTCAAGTATTATTTGAATATAGCATTTTTTTTTGTTATTGCCTATATTGTTTTGTGATGGGTATAATGATTCGTATAATTTTGGTATGACTGGGGTTAAAGTTGGAAGGGCAAGTTTATTGCCTGCAAATTAAAGTTATGTGTCAAACAGTGGCTTTTGAACAATCTTGCGCATTTGTGTCCTGTTGATTCTTGAAATGTGTTAAACTATTGAAGATAAACTGTTTTTACAGATGAAAATTGGTTTCATCACGGTAGCCGTGTTAGTAGCCGTAACTACCAGACCTGGGTCAGTACAAATCTCACATTATTGCTGAATCTCTCCTACAACCACACACATAGGCTTGTGGTGTGTGGTTACAAAAGGAAGAATAACTTAACATTCATTTAAAGAAACAAATCTAGATTCAGCCTTCTTTCTTGACATTATCCAACAGTTCACAGCCTTACTGAAAGAGGATGAGCGTTACTGCTGATTGGTAAGGGACGCCACCCCTTGCCCTTCTGCTAGATCTACTATGTAGTGCTAGAGAAATTGAGTAATAGAAGGATCATTTCCAAAAGGTCCCCTACGATTTGACTAAAGTAGAAGGTTTAGTAGTCTGACTGGAGGTAGTTTCGACTTCTTTCTATGACTTGAAATAAATTGTTTACGGAATTAGTGTTCAAATCCTGTAGACATAGAATACAAACAATAACGGCATCAGTGAAATATTCAGGGTAAAGCCAATCTGTAGCCAAGGAGAGGGACATATTGAACGTGTTTAGGGGTGTGTATTATACTAATATTATATTATATAGAGAGATTGTGTGAACATCTCCTACACTTGATGTAATTTTTAACGTAAGTGCTTGCTAATAATATATTTAGTACACACTAAACCAAGAGATGGACCTCTTTCACTTTATTACCTACAGTAATCCTTTATTTCAGATTGTCCTTACTGTTTGGGCTTTACTAAGTCTCCCAATCATTAAACGGGATGGCCAAATGGTAATTTTGTTAATAGCTTGTGGAATATAGAATAATATTTGCACAATGAAGTAGAATAAAAGAAACACCATACTTGGTAATTTATTTGTGAGTTAAAAATGATTTACTTTTATTCCGCGGATTGATGTTTATTGAGAATATTATTAGTATTTATCCTTTTTTATTGTCAATAAAATGTATAAAATCTATAAAATTAATTTCGAGTTGCAGATAATACCTACCGATATAATATATGTTTTTTTTTAGTTATTTCTGATGAATTATTGGTAGTTTACAAAAATTATATACTTATTTATTTAATGATATTTTAGAACTAAATAGAAGATATTTTAAAGTTATTATTTATCAGACTGTATGAGTGAAACAATGAATCATATCTTAGAGAATGTCCAGCAAAGAACAGTTTTGCCGATTTGACTAGTTTCGATACAGGCCAGCAGGACAACCTTTCAGATATTCTTAACTTTGTAGAAAGCAAGGCAACTACTATGCGCAGAAGCAAGGGTTCTACTTAACGGACTCGAGATATAGTCTATAAACAGAGAAAGTCCCGGGAACTCTTTCTGAAACCGCCGCATTTGATTCGATTAGCCTGACTCAGATGAACGGTCACAACAGAATTCAATTGTTTAAATTATTTCAGAATTTTGAAAAACTGATTTATTCATTTCTTGGAATACAAGCACAATATCTAACCCCTCCTTAAAACTTTGAGTTTTTTCTTGTATTTGGCATTGGGATTTTTTTTTTTTTTTTTTTTTTTTTTTTTTTTTTTTTTTTTTTTTAACGACGAGAATGCTTTATGCACAGAGTGTGGGACTCCTCTCGATACTGCACTAGGCTCTACATCTGAAAGTTTACCCACTAAACTCGTCACCCGCCAGGCAGATTTCCACCCCGGAACTGCCGAAGCATTACTTCAGGGTGGTGCCTCTTATACTTCCTCCATCATATTACGGATATAGCCATCCTTCTTCTTTTTTACATCGTAGAATAGATTCGATGTATTTCGATGCCATATTCCAGTTGGCTTCCGATGCAAGCATCGTCCGCACAAAGCTCTCTGGGGAGAGACCCGTGGCATGTGTCATCAATCGACTCCTCTGGTCTACGAATCTAGCGCACTCAAAGAAGGTGTGCCTCGAGTCATCCAGTTTGTCGCTACATATCCGGCAGTTCTGGGACAGAACTTTTCCCATCTTAAACAGGCATGCCCTAAAGTACCCGTGGCCTGTCAGGAACTGTGTGATATAGAAGTTCACTTCCCCGTGCCTGCGTTCTGTCCATTCCTTTAAGCTTCTTATCAGAAGGAACGTCCACCTACCTGACCGTTCATGATTCCATCGTTGCTGCCACTGGTTCATGGTTTGTGCTCTGGCTCGCTTGACCGCCTCTATTTTGCCTATCTCTTTACTGTTATTATATACAAATTTCCTCTCTTGAGCCAATAGGTCGATTGGAACAACACCTGCCACAACCAGCACAGCTGCCGACGAAACAGTACGGTAGGCGCTCGCTATTCTTAGCGCTTTCATTCGTTGAATCGTATCGAGTCTGGTACGGTACTTCTGTACCTCCAAAGTGTCGGCCCAGATTTCAGCACCGTAGAGCATGATGGATTGCACCGTAGACCATAGGAGTCGGCTCCTGCTTGCCCTTGGGCCACCGACGTTAGCCATCAGTCTTGCGATTGACGAGGTCACAGCCGCAGCCTTATCACAGGTCATGCGAAGATGTTCCCCGTACGTCAGCTTGTTGTCCAGCTTGACTCCTAAGTACTTCACCGCTCTCTTAGTGAAGAGCGTCTCCTGTCTCACAACCATTGGTACCACCATCGGCATCCTCCTTCCAGATAATAAAACTATCTCAGTCTTGGAAACGCCCAACTGTAGACCGTGTTCTGTCATCCATAGGTTAATCCTACGCATGACCTGATTCAGCCGTACCAGCGCCAACTCAGTGCTGCGAGCTGTAATGACAGCAGCAACATCATCGGCGTAACCCACCAGATATGCATCTTCTGGCATTTCTAATCTCAGAAGACCATCATATGCCGCATTCCACAGGTCTGGTCCCAGTACCGATCCTTGGGCTGCTCCAGCTGTGATTTCCTTTGTCCACTGTCTTCCGTCAGCAGTCCAGATCAGCCGCCGATCCCTCAGGTAGTCTCTGATCACGGCCAACAGATACCTTGGAACAAAGAATTTCCGTTCCAGCGCCTCCATTATGGTCGACCATCGCACAGAGTTAAATGCGTTCTTCACATCTAACGTTACCAGCATAACAATCGGTCTGGCACCATGACACACAAGATCTCTCAATTTCCTGGCCTCTATCACCTGTTGGATCGCCTTTACTGTGGAATGCCCTTCCCTAAATCCATGCTGGTTCTTGGTAAGGCCTCCTGCCGCCTGTATTGCTTTTTGTAGCCTCGGTCTTATTAATTTTTCCATTACCTTTCCCAATGTGTCCAGCATGCACAACGGTCTGTAAGATGATGGATCGTCAGAGGAGCCCTTCCCTTTATTTATGAGCACAAGCCGCGCCACCTTCCACTGTGATGCGAATATGCCTGACTTCAGACAGGCATTGTACATGTCCAGTAGAGGGCTTGGTTGTGCTCGAACCACCACCTTCAATACCTCTGGTGGGATTCCGTCTGGTCCTGGGGCTTTCCCATTTTTTAATGACATCACGGCCGTGATCAGTTCTGACTCAGTGAACAAAGGAATATCACCGCTCCCACGTGGTTCTTCAGGAGAGATCAGACGCTGGTGATCGGGAAATAGTGCTTCCACAATTCGTCTCGTTGCGCTGGCGCTCAATGCCTGGTCAGAGGATCCGCCGCTCAGCTTTCGTGTAACTATTTTATAGCCCATACCCTAGGGATCTTCATTAATTTCTTCGCAAAGGGATATCAGCAACAATCCTTGCTCTGCCGGATTGCCAAAACAAGAGCCTTTTTTGCCTCCTTGTGCTCTAAGGCTAGAGCCGCTGCCTTAACCCCGCCACGAGATCTCTGTGCCTTCCGTCTAAGTTGAAGACATCTTCTTCTGAGATCAGCTATATCGTCGGTCCACCAATAGGCTTGCTGTCTTGCTTTGCGGATGCTCTTACGAGGCATTGACATTTGGCAGGCTTGTCGTATGACATAGGTCACCTGTTTAACGGCACTTTCTATATCCCCTACATTGTTTGAATCTGGATAGGAGGCCGGATTACATTGCCACATGAAACAAAGTGCTTCCATCAACATTGCTCCATCCATCTTTCCTACACTCCACCTTGGCTGACATCGGATCCCGGAACGAGATGTTATATACTCCTCTTCAATATCAAAATATATATAATCATGATCACTCATGTCCGGGAGCACTCGCCAGTTCCTACATCTCCGCCCCAGGTTTTCCGATACCAGCGTCACATCTGGAATGGAGTATCCGTAACCGGGCCGACGATATGTCGGGGTACTACCACTGTTTTGGATATGAAGTCCCAGTCTGGCTGCCATTTCCAACAGAAGATTTCCTCTTCTATTTGTGCGCGGCATTCCCCATTCTACCGCTCTGGCGTTGAAATCTCCGGCCATTATGATTTTTCCACCCACCTCTCTCACTGAATCCTCCATATTATTCAATTTTTCCTGGTAAATGTTGATACTATCGTTTGGAGAGAAGTAGCAGCTGACGAATGTCAAGTCTCCACTTGTAATCCAAACATAGCCACTTCCAGAGCCAGTCTTACTTATCGGAAACTTCCGCAGGTCCGTAATCCAGATTACTGCCATTCCAGATTCATCCTTTTGCAATGCTGATTTCCCTTTATGACGGTACGGCTCGCTGATGATCGCTACGTCGATTCCTGTTTCCAGTACCAACTGATCGATCAATCCATCAGCAGCCCGACATCTGTTGAGGTTATCTTGCAGCACCTTCATGCAGGTTTGCCCTTGCCTTTTTTCAAAGCGAGAGCCTCTCGAAAAACTTTACAGGATCCCGATCCTGATACATGGTTTAGCGGGATATCCTTGTAGCCTTTTTCAGTACAAAGGATACAACGTGCTTCTGTCTTACATTGTGCCGCCTTGTGGTCTCTGTGTTCACACTTCCGGCACGTGTCGCTTCTATCAGGACCCTTGCAGTCGCTTCTTACGTGACCATATTGGAGACATCTGTAGCAGCGACGAACCTCGACTCTTCGTCTGATTCTAGCAGACACCCATCCTACTTTAACTTTGCCTTTCTTTAGGATTGTGATGCCCTGTGCCTCTTCTAGCTCTACAATTGCCAGACATTGTTCTCTACGGTTAGGGCCAAGAATGGAGACCTTTATCTCCCCTTCAACCTCTTCCCGGTCAAGGGCCTCTTTAACCTCCTCTTCAGAAGTGTAAGAATCAAGGTCCAGAATCTCCAGCCTCATCTTCGGGATCAGGGTACGGACCTCTCCGCTCTCTCCGATCGCCGTTTCGATGGCGGTTTGGAACGCTGTCTGGTCTCTGCAACTATTGAGTTCCAGCAAAACTCCACCCTCCCTCGTTTTCCTGATGCCGCGAATCACCGCACCACTGTCTTCTGGCCGCACATCTTTCCTTATCGCACCTAGGATTTCCGCATAGCTCTTTCCAGCGGAAGCCTTAATAACTAAGGCGTTCCTTCTTGGTCTTCCCTCTTTCTTCGCCTTATTTTTACAATCGGCTGTCTTGCTGCCGTATGATAGGCGTCAACACGCCCTGCTGCGTTTCTGGTACTTTCTTTGCCTTGCCCTTCTTCTTACTGGCCACTATATTCCATTTCTCGGTTTTTGCCGATTCCTGGATGTTAGTATCCATCGCCTCCTGGCTGTTTGTTGACTCCCTTGGGCGCTTTCGTGGAGGTAGGTTTCGTCTACCAGGGCTACTTCCTACAGACACAGATGCCCTCTCTGCTAGAGTCCAGATTGCATTCTGTCGTGAAATTCTACAGGCTCGAAGCACCTCCAGACCATCCTCTAGTTTGACGAGTCCATTCTTGATAGCCATGTTCACATTTTTCTGTTTTGCAACAGATTCCCTCATAGTACATAGGATAGCGCTAATAGCTCTGATTTGCTCCTCCTCGCTCTTATCTGCCTCGCTGATCTGTAATTTCAGCCTTTCGACCTCAGAGGATTCGGCCTCTGAAATAAAGCTCTGCAAATCTGTTCTCACTTCGGCGCCCACAGCACGTTCAGGAACATCATCAAATAGATCCGCTACCTTACTACTCTCCAAGGTTCTTGTTAGAGGCGGAGTCCTTATTGTGCTCGTGTTTTTCTTAAACGGGTCTTTTTCTTTTTCTGCACTTGTAGCTTGCGTCAGGGCCAAGTGTTCCACCCTTTTCGAAGAATTGCAGTCATGGGCTAACGACCCAGGTGTGGCCTGCTCAGTCACCTCCACCTGTGCCGGTACTGGGGATCCGACTCCCTGCACCGTAAAAGATATCTTCTTCTCACTACTCATATTTGGTTTATTTTCGGGGTTCCCTCCCCTATCTTGTTTTAGTTCACCCTGGCTATTTTATTTCACCAGTACCCGAAGTGCAAGCACAACGAGCGTTCCCCTATCCACCACCTGGGGAGGCGCCCGATAGCAGACAAGCAACTGGCATTGGGATTATTCGCGGCTTTTCTAATAATATTGCTGATAGGGAATTTAGTCCTTCTTAGAAATCGTACGGGGGAGGCGTGTTTCAGATGTCACGTAGAGTGCTGAAGTATTGAGGTAATACTGTCAAGTCTAAAATCAATTAAATTCTGAAATTAAAATTCCCTTAATCTTGTAAATTTCTTAAAAATACCCTTAAAATATCCTTCTGACATTTCAAAATAGCATAATGTCTCGTAAATGCTGTGGGCCCAGAACAAGACGTTAATCGATTCACGAATAGGTTTCTCGTACGTCAGAACACCAAATGGTTTCAGTAGTGAATGTTCGTGCCAAACGTGTTAATGAGGTTAATCTCGCCACTTCTTCAAGATTCACATGTTCTTTAGTTTTAAACACTAGACTGACAATCTTTCAACAGTCAATAAGTTGATACTTTAATTTTAGAAGCTCTATTTTGTAAGATAAGGTTTGTGTATTTAACGTTTGACATTATTAGGATACGTTTTCAGTACATGCCTTAGAGTAAATGACCAGCTGGTATTGAAGTTTACCATAAAACAAAGACTCACAATCACTACTTGCAAATAAAATAATAATATTACATTCTGATAAGTATTCAAATGTAATAATTTGTTTTACAAGTATAATAAAAAGAAATAATGAAAGTCAAAATATATACTACAAAACCTAATCTCAGAACATTGTTGGAAGGAAGCGAAAGTTCTACATTTTATATCAATTTCATTATGTTTGTTACATATAAATTTATGATTTGTTATCATTCTTATGATTCGATTAGTAATATCGAATATCATTACTAATTAAATTTCATCTGTCTACGATATCTGGCAGTTTAGGGTGCACAGTTAATGTTATTGTTTCATTGTTATTGGCTTTCATTAAAAACAAATTATAGAAATTATCCATCGAAAAAAATATAACAATATTTGTTTATGAAGAAATACCAGTATATAAAGTGCAAAAATATGTCTCCGTAGAAAACATAAATATGCATTTTATATTATTATTAAATATAAATATTATACATATACAGTAATCACAACATGCTAAATGCAATAAAACGATGTTATAAGTATGTTTTGAGATAAAATGTTTTAGATTAATACAACATGTTAAAAAATGTTCAGATAATAATTAGGATGAGTTATACTAGCAAATATACATTTTATGTTTGCAGTATTTTACCAAAGTATTGGCATAAATAAAAACCAAACTGTTATAATCGTCTTTTCACAGATGTTATTTACATTTCTGGATATCACTCACTACTATGGGTCCCTATTGAAACCTTTACGAACACCAATGAAAATATTCTTCATAACATTCACATTGGGTGGTTTTCCACTTTATATAAACCACATCATTCGTAGCATACTTCTAAGTATCAGGCAAATAGGAAAAACAATATTATATTGCTAGATGCAGTAAATATTGAACTTGTATCTATTAATGTATACACTTCTCATCTCTAATTCCTTGCGAATAAACTGTTCTCCCAGTTGCACGTAACACTTGGGTAATTGATTAAAAATTGTTCCTACGAAAATAATATAAAATGTTTATTATAGCGTTATAAACTACTATCCGCTATTACATGACCGTAACATTTACTAGAAATATGAGAAAATAATTTTTTCATATCACTCAGATTGGGTGGTTTTTCACATTATATAAACCACATCTTTCTTAATTTACTATGTAAATAAGAAAACACATTTAGTATATTCCTAGATGCACTAAATGTGCAACATGTAATTATTAATCCACACGCTTCTTAATATTGACTCTTTGCTCATATACTTTTCTTCCAGTTGCATATAACACTTGGTAATTGATTAAAATTTGATTTTGTAAAAATAATATGAAATGATTAATGGAAATTTAGTTTTACTTTATTTTGCAGTACATAAAGTCAGACAAGCATACTTAGTTATGGAATTTGCTTTTATAGGCGGCTGAGCTTTATATTAGAGCAACTCCAAAGCTGCTTAACCTCAATGTGCTTCGGTGAAAGTTTTAAATGAGAGTATTACTGAATAATATTAGTTCGTTATTTAATATTTGTTTCACAGTTTTAATAACACCTAGTTGTACGTACTAACCCTGAGTTAAGCTCTTAAAACTGTTTTCTATAACTGACAAAACTGTATGGTCACAGGTAACTAATACTGCGAGATAAACATTTATAGTTATATAGTTACGACCGAAATTGAATTTTGTTTGAATAATATCTTTATAATTGTCAAAAATATATCCTTACTGAATCAAATTAAATCTCAGTAGTTTATTATTAGTTTGGATTTGACTTTCTAATAATTATAAAATACATTTCAATATTAAATAAATTCTACAAAGATATGCACAGCAATACAGAATGAAACAGTCGAATGAATTTATGTAACAAACACATATCGGCCAAGTTGGCTTGTTAGTGATTCGTTTGAATTGTGGCGGTTGAATATCGCGACTCTTAAATATCCCACGACAAACTACCGATTCTGGAAGCAACAACACGTGGAAAATGTCACATCCAGAAGAGTAATTAATTGCAACTCTATAAACAAGATTTATACTCCTAGCGTGCAAGAAATCTTTTACAGGCCGGACTTCCTTCTGGTATATAAACAATTACTGTAGCTAACAACCAAACTAAAAGGGCTACTGTTATTATTGATAATTTAAATTTCACAAAATTAGACACTAAAATGTTTAGTTTGTGAAGCACGTTTATCGTAGCTAAACAATGTTTTTTTGGAGTGTAAAAACCTCTTATAAGATTCTACTTTAAATATTTTCACACCTTTATATAATCTAAAAGTAAAATACAATTATTTCTTAAATGTAACAAAAATACATAATGTATTATTAGTAATCTATTATTGTATTAGTTTAATTAGTTATTTTACAATAAATAATAATCATGTATTATAATGTAATAATAATTATTATAATGTAAGTAATTATAATGTATTTTTAAAATTTTTAGGGAAACTGTTAATTTATTTAAAGTACATATACTTGAATTATATAATTTATGTTTACGTTTTAAACATTTATGGCAGTATTAAAATATATTTGTCGTCTATGAATTAAATATATTAACCTTAATCCTAAGCTAATGGGGAAGTAAACCGGTACTGTGAGACTTGAGCTAATCAGTTTTAAAATTAATTTGTTTTAATTGAATTTTTAGTCTGATTATAATATAACAAATTTATTCCACTAATGTTGAAATCTTTTACTCCAGTTTTTCAAAAAAGTATAAAATTGTATTACAAATTCGCTTAAAATTTGGAATCAAACTGAATTAAAATTAGATGGGAAATACACTTTTTGATTTACAACAGGAAAGGTAAAAGTGAAAACAAAATTCAGGAAAGTAGAACATGAGATAAAACAAGGAGAAAACTGTAAAATAAAACTGAGTTTTTACAGGGCAAAATACAAAACGTTTTATACAAATACAAGTGTTTTATACAATACAATGTTTTTATACAAGGTTTTATTAAAACCGGT
The DNA here is from genome assembly GCA_036971475.1 of Prosapia bicincta. Lineage (NCBI taxonomy): Eukaryota > Metazoa > Arthropoda > Insecta > Hemiptera > Cercopidae > Prosapia > Prosapia bicincta. Next base: position 103,455,820 of record JBAIZL010000001.1, on the reverse strand, counting down.
TTATTTAGACCAACCATTAACTTCCCTGCATTACCTTATCCTGAATACTCATATAACTAAAGTGTCCATTAACCCTTTAGTCGTTGTCTGGACTTTGTCAGTTATATATATTTTATTTGAATTAAAACATCACAAGACTACACTTTTAACCCAAACGGATTGGTTCTTTTTAATCTTCTAACCATGTGCTGATTTTCGAGAAGATGTTATAGCTACTACACTTGGATAAAGGTGAAATCTTTTTGATGTTTTTTTGGCCATTTTAACGAACAAATTTTCTATACCTTACTTGTGAACTAGATATTGACTGATTCATTTAGTATGATTTTTCATTTATCATTACGTTCTTAGAGTTTTTGTTGCTCTCTTGTCTTTCTCCATAGATGTATAAACAGGCTTTGTCGATATGTCTTTGCCAGTTGCAGTTGTGTCATCTACAAAACATGGTGATGGTCATTGGAATATCACCGGTGTTAGATTAGTTTTCCTTCACTGAACCCCATACATTACTCTGGAGTACTATTGCTTTGATTTTCTTAATTTCAGAATATTTCTCCACCTGTTTAATCTTGAAGATATTGTCTGTTATATATAATATTAATAATGAACCATATTCTTTTCAGATCATCTTATTTATTTTCTGGATCAGACATTCACGCCTCACTTTATCAAACGCTTGGGCCACGTCTAGAAACGGTGAAGTGCAAATCTGCTGTTTGTCTTCTATGGCTCGTTCTACAGCCATTGTTCGATGGACTTCGTCTTTTGTAGAATGTTTTCCTTCAAATTCAAAATAGTATTCTTGAATCAGATATTTTTTTATCTATGAATGATTTATGTCTTTTCAATAGCTCTTATAAGTATAATTTACAGATTGTAGGGAGTAGCGCTATTGGTTTCTATTACTTAATGTCAAGAGGCCATTTTTCTGGTTTTTGGTAAAATTACAGCTGCATATCTGAGACATGTTTGAGTCTAAATGATGCATTACCCAGATAATTAAGCATTACTACGGTTTTTTTTGGAAGCGTTTTCGGTATTTTTCCTGTGATGAGATCATATCCTGAGGCTTTTTGGAATTAAGATGTATCCGTATCTCTTGATCTACTACCTTAGTAGTGTTCAGTAATAAGTTTTCTGAAGTTATATTGGTATTATCACCCAACTCATGATAGTTATACCTTACGTGGCTGAAATAATTCTGCTAACTATTCTGGAGTAAGTAAACTTCTTATTTGTCATTTCAGGCCCAACGTCTATTCCCTTTCTTCATTAGGAGGTACTGAAGTATAAGAGGCATAGATATAAAAGTTTAGTCAACGTCTAACCTCTCACAACAAGAAGTTATGGGATATCAACACAGCTCTTCTATTCACAAATGGCTATCATGAGGTAAAGCTACCAATTATTATAAATTGTAAAACTTGGAAAAGGAGAGCTAGATTCAGACGTGAAAATTAGAAATTAAAAACAAGCAGATAGAAAGCATTAGTTGGATACGTGTAGGGAAAGACGAAAATGGAGACTTAGAAAGATGTTAGAATGAGTGGTTATGGAATCGAAAATGGATGGCTTCGAAAGATTTTAGAATGAGTGGTTATGGATTGACGAAAATGGATGAATTCGAAAGATTTTAGAATGAGTGGTTATGGAATGACGTAAATGGATGACTTAGAAAGATGTTATAATGAGTGCTTATAGAAAGACGTAAAAGATGACTACCACGTTGGAGATGAATTTAAGTTAATCCTGCTCGCAACATCCCAAGGAAACATAATTTGTTGAATCTATAGAGATCATATAACAGACATTGGTATCGGAAACCAGCGACAACAGTTAAAAATGTATTAGAAGTCATTTATACTCTAAGTTAAAATTATAAATAAATATTGTAACATCAATTTAGGTGATGTTGCATATTAAGAGAGATTCTGAAAACAAACGGGATGTTAGAAATTTTAAAATGTAAAATAGAAATAGAAATTTAAAAAATTGTATTTAAACTGAAGTCCATGGATTAGCACATCTGTTTTTGTTAAATATTTTGCCATGTAACGGCAACATTGATTTCCGGAGGACCTTAAATAATTAAATGAATGAAGTTGACGTTTTGTACATACCTCACTGGGCGAAGTACCACCACCTGTCGGACAGTTATTCGGGTGCACCCTTTACCGCACTTATCATTTACCTGTTGAACTTAAAAGAAATCACTTATATTCAAAATGTCACTAATAATGTTAAGAGTACCTTCGCCACACGACAGGAGAAACAAAGAGAGAGAAATGGTCTAAACCGAGCCTCGTTTAGAACACACAAAAACAACGTCACGTCGAGAGTGACGGGAGAGATGTCGTTTAACCGACGATTCGAAAGGAACTGGGGCGTACCGAACCTTGTAAGAGACAAAGGTTGGCCGATAAGGAGTCCCTCTCTGAAGCATTTACACTGTCTTTTTAAATTATCTTTAATTTAAAGAAAAGTACGTAACATACCGGGGGCCTTGAATCCACCTAGGATTCAAAGAAGAATACAATATAAGCTACCCCAGCATGAGAGAAAAAAAACAATAATTATCAATAAACAAACTGAGAGTTCTTCACAAAAAACAAATATACACTAAATAAAATAAAAATTCCTTTTCTAGAAACATGAGAAAAATAATAAGTTTATTCTGCACTAATGGGCAGGGGGAAAACCTTATGAGAAGGTCGAGTTATAAGTCCTTGCTGTGTTTTGAGCTGAACAACTCGCACCACACCGTCTGTGCCAGGGAACACTTGTGTCACTCTTGCCAATGGCCAAGAGAGAGGCGGAGTAAGTTGATGCACTAGCACTAGGTCGCCCACACGAAGGTTGTCTGTCGTTTCCGTCCATTTGGTCCGCTGCTGTAGAGTGTGAAGATATTCCAGCTGCCACCTTTTCCACACGCGTTGGTGAAAAGCATGGACGAGGTGCCAATGCTTAAGTCGATTAGTAGGGACTTCAGCCAGATTTCTTTCGGGTACGGCGACGAGTGGAGCTCCAATTAAAAAGTGTCCTGGGGTCAGAGCAGTGAGATCGGAAGGATCGTTAGACAAAGGTGTGAGTGGTCGAGAGTTGAGGATTGACTCGACTTGAGTTGTCAGAGTCATGAATTCGGAGAGAGTTAGAACGTGTTCACCTATGACGCGACGCAAGTGATGTTTAGCGCTTTTAATTGCGATTTCCCATAGCCCTCCTTGATGAGGTGCAGCAGGAGGATTGAAGTGAAAATTAACTCCACGTTGAAATGAAAATTCACAAACGAGATCTTGTCCTGAGGTCCTGAGTAGAGATCGCAGAGCATTGTCAGCTCCCACAAAGTTTGTTCCGCAGTCGGAATAGATGTGTTGACAAAGACCTCGTCTAGACACAAATCGAGTCAATGCTGCGATGAACGCGTTCGTCGAGAGATCAGTGACCACCTCAATGTGAACAGCTTTGGTGACAAGGCAAACAAAGACACAGATGTATGCCTTGATGGTTCGAATAGAGCGTAGATTATGTACTTTCAGAGTGAAAGGACCACCATAATCAATGCCTGTGTTGAGAAATGGGCGAGTAGGGGTCAGTCGAGGTTGAGGTAAGTTTCCCATAAGAGGATTTTTATTTTTAGGTCGGTGCTTAAAGCACACAATACACTTGAAGACGCGTGCACGGATTACATTCCGAGCACACAATATCCACACCTCTTGTGCGAGAAGTGATTGAGTGAGTTGAACTCCAGAATGAAGGTACTTCCGATGATATAGGTCAATCAAGGAGTCAACCACAGGGTGTTCCTTAGGCAAAATCACCGGATGTTGTGTCTCATAACGAATCTGTGCTGCTTCGAGTCGTCCACCAACTCGCAGGACGCCATCGCTATCCAGAAATGGTGTTAATCGTCGAAGCCTAGAAGATACCCTGTTAGGAGGGGTGTGTCCTAATGCCTTTAAATCTTCGATGAAGGAGGATGCCTGAAGTAATTTTAATATTCGGATTCTGGCTGAGTTCAACTCCCCCGTAGTGAGAGGTCCAACAATTCTTCCTAAGTGACGAGAGTTGTGTATGAAACGCAACAAGTACGCCATTACACGTTGTAGTCGACTAAAGCTAGAATATTTCCGCAGCAAGTCCCATTCTGAGTGAACAGTGGAGAGAAAAGATATAGGTGAAATAGGTTTATATTCCCCTGTGTCAATGAGTTTTGCGGTATCCTGAAGAAACGTGGGTGTCTCTAGGTGTTCGTCTGGAAGATCCTGTAATAGTTGATAAGCGTTAGTAGTCCATTTCCGCAATTCGAAGCCACCTCGAAGTAAAAGAGAAATGAGCTGAGTTTTCAAATGAGAGGCCTCATCAATGGAATCACCACCCGCAATAATGTCGTCGACAAACTTTTATGTGCGGAGTACTTCGGCAGCCTGAGGGAATGAAGCACCTTCATCGGAGGCGAGCTGATGAAGAGCTCTTATCGCCAGGTAAGGTGAACAACTAACTCCATAGGTTACTGTGGTCAATTGATAAGTGGAAATAGGTTGATCGACATGGTCCCTCCATAGGATCAGCTGATAAGGTTGATCATCAGGGTGGACTTTGATCTGACGATACATCTGACGTATATCGCAAGTAAAAACCACATTATGATAGCGAAACATGAGTAACAGATCACAAATGTTGGTCTGCATTTTCTGTCCTGTCCACAGGGTGTCGTTGAGAGAGAAACCGTTGGATGTTTTTGCACTGGCATCAAAGACTGTTCGAAGGCGAGTAGTGGTGCTGGATTCCTTTAGAACCCCATGATGAGGTAAAAATTAGTGAGGTGAACTGAGCTGAGTGTTTTGGGCAAGTATCATGTGTCCAGACGTCAAATAGTCAGACATGAATTCTGCATAAAGTTGCTTGAAGCGAGGCTTAGAGTTGAACTTTTGTTCGAGAGATTTTAATCGTACTTCCGCGTTCCCGCGAGAAGTTCCGAGAAGAGGTTTATTTTCTTTTAAAGGAAGTCGGACACAGTAACGACCTGAACTGTCGCGTGTATGAGTAGCGACATAATGAGCTTCACATGCTTGATCATTTGGTGAGAGTTTTAAGGTGAAGGGCACTTCTTCATGTTGCCAGAATTTTTGTAGAGAATTGTGCAGTTCCAAGTCATTCACCGTGAGTAATGTGGTGGACATACTAGCACTAGATTCCCTTTCATAGGTAGGCAGACATGGAGCTTCTCCCATAACCATGAATCCAAAGTGAGTGCCTATCAGGCACGGCATATTAGAGCCGAGAGAATGCGTAGTTGGAGTCAATATTAAAGGAAAAAGAGCGCTGCCCAGAAGAATATCAATGCGACTTGGCAAATGAAAGTAGGGTCGGCAAGCGTATAAGATTGTACCTTATTTAGTACTTTAACGTCAATGTGAGTACGAGGTAAATCGACGCAAATTTTGTCGAGAATGAGAAAATTATGTTTGGCAGCTATTACTGTGCCATCGAGAGTGTGCACGCCTAAAGAGGTCATGCCCCTCGAGCGAGTAAGAGTTTGAGAAAGTCCAACAATGTTGTGATTACTTCTCGTTCGAGTTACACACATTAGTTGAGCTACTTGCTCTGAAATAAATGAGGATTGGCTTCCTGAGTCCACCAGAGCCCGGAAAACATAAGTCGTCCCGGTAGGAGAGGAGAGTTTTACTAAAAGTGTGCCCAGGAGCACAGTTGTACTTTGAGAGGCAAAATTAGTCGCCTGAGAAGTCATACTAATAGGTGACTGAACAACTTCTGTTACACCTTGGAAAGAGAGGACTTTAATGGTGTATGCTGAGGCAGGTGATCGTTGTCGAAATGGAGAAGAGTGTGATGTTTCCTTTTACATTGAAAACAAGTCGAATTGGATTTACAAAACTTCAAACTGTGAGCGCCCAAACATGAAATACATCTACTATACGACTTCGCGATCTTCAAACGCTCTGTCGGAGATTTGGCCTTAAACTTAAGGCAGGAATAGATTTTATGGTCTGTTCCTTTACACAGAAAACATAAAGGATGCTTTGTTTCAGACGCTGTGTCATTGACAGAGTTACAAGTCACCAGCGAAGTCCCCTTTCGGTTAACCTGAGTCTTATACATTAACTGTTTTCCCTTTGAAATTTGAGGTGAGTTTGAAGGTAATGAGTTAGCGTTGAGAGTTGAAAAGGAAAGTAGTGTCGCGTGTTCAAGTTCACTACATTTTTGTGAGAGGAAGTTGATAATTTCCGCAGGTGTTGCCAGGGTCGACGTGTTATCCCGCGATTGTTCAAGCTTCTTCAGTATAGTAGAATCCAGCTTGCGTAAAATCATCGCTGACAATAAGGGATTGTTACTCGTGAATTCAATTTGTAGCCCCTTCAAGGCTTGGGTGTTCTCTGTGTAACTTGTAACAAAGTTACGCATTTGATTAGAAGTGTAATTGATATTCGGCAAGTCGAGAATTCTATTGAGATGAATTGATATTAATCGTCTTGGAGAATGATATCTCTCCATAAGAAGGTCATACGCGACTTGATAATTAACTTCCGAAATAGGTAAAGAGTTAATTAATTTTAATGGTTCACCTGAGAGTACACTGAGCAAATACTGTAGTTTGGTGACACCATTGAGAGATGTATTTTTATGTATGGTAGAGTCAAAGAGATTTTTGAAAGAAATCCATTCAAATGGATCACCCGTGAAATGTTTGAGTTCCAATTTTGGAAGTCGCAGTGGGATTTGTGACGAGAGTGAAGAGCTAGCTTCGGTTTTTCGCCTAGCAGCTTGTTTCGCTTCTATTGAAGCAACAGTGTAATTTATACGAGAAACAAGATCATTAACCACATCCGAAGTTGAGAAATTGGGAATAAAATCGTTATCTTTTTCCAACGAGAGTTCATTGAATAAGTCCAATGTGTCTAAAAATTCTTGTTTAATGCTAGCGACAGAGGGAGCTCGGATCATTAATTCCTGCATGATCGCTTTATCAGAAATCTTTTGCGTGAGATCATAAATAGATTGGATCTGGGAAAATAGAGCTTCCTTCTTAGCAGTGATTACTCTTAGTGATTTGGCCATTTTGTAGAATTGAATTATATCTACAATAACAATAAGGCTCTTTAAATACACTAACAAAATATGCTGTACTAATAGCAAGAGCGATAGAGAAAGCATAAACTAGTTTCTCACAAAGAAATGTAAATATTGAATGTTTGAACTTATGAACGGACGTAAACAGTTCAAGTAAACAAATGTCTCTTATTCAAGGTTACAATAACAAGATATCTTCCAATAATTGCAATCAGAAAAACGTTCAATACAAATTATGAAAAAATGTAAATATTTTAAAAGGAAATATTACAATTACATTGGACAGCATGTAACTGAATGATCTGCTTCAAAACAATAAGCATTAATAAATATAAATTTGCAATTTATAAGCACTGAAATCATAGGTGACTTCTTTTACCATACTAAATAGTTAGCAGAAAATATTTATAAATATATTAACCTATTAACATTAGCATGAGTGGGCAACATACATTTTGAATCATACGAATTGTTTACAAATAGACAAGCGTAATGAATTATAAAGATATGCTTTCAGAGAGGGTTTGTTATAATCTACTGTATTTGAACAGCTGATAGATAAGAAATTGAGTGAGGTAAGCCTTGTAACAAGGACAAGATATTGCGTGCGGTTGAAAATATGTACGTCACACTTGTGGACATGTTTTAACATAGGACCTTTTCAAAAGATCCGGGCCGTAGGACCAAAAATGTTAAATATTTTGCCATGTAACGGCAACATTGATTTCCGGAGGACCTTAAATAATTAAATGAATGAAGTTGACGTTTTGTACATACCTCACTGGGCGAAGTACCACCACCTGTCGGACAGTTATTCGGGTGCACCCTTTACCGCACTTATCATTTACCTGTTGAACTTAAAAGAAATCACTTATATTCAAAATGTCACTAATAATGTTAAGAGTACCTTCGCCACACGACAGGAGAAACAAAGAGAGAGAAATGGTCTAAACCGAGCCTCGTTTAGAACACACAAAAACTACGTCACGTCGAGAGTGACGGGAGAGATGTCGTCTAACCGACGATTCTAAAGGAACTTGGGCGTACCGACAAGGTTGGCCGATAAGGAGTCCCTCTCTGAAGCATTTACACTGTCTTTTTAAATTATCTTTAATTTAAAGAAAAGTACATAACAGTTTTAAAAAATTGAAACTGGGCAGTTCTGATGCGCGGAAACTTAGATAGCCGCATGCTAGCTCCGATCACAACCTCTTCCTATCGAGATGTAGACTTATACGCATCGCCTTCTTAACATTCGAGATGCAAGAGCAAGGGACGCCTTTAATTTTTTGTATAGTATTTTAATCCAAATTTTGTTTTAGAAATGCCTTAAGAAGAGATGTCGCTGCCGGAACGCTGAATGGAGAGATCCATACCGAAATAATTCTTGTTGCATCACCATGGTAAAAAAAAGTCAAAAAAGTTATAACTTTAAAACATTATGTGTTAAAAAGAAATAACATTAAAAAACATAACTTTAATCTTTCACGGCTTTACAAGACAGTTTTCAGTAGAAAAAGTGTTATAGTACTAGTGCAATGTAATAACCTATTTGAAGTCAAATGTGCAATCTTAAATGCGTATTAAATATGTATAAAGCAATTTAAAATTAAATGCCATAGATTTTTATATAGTAAGATCTCTTAAATTAAGTATGTATGCAACGAGCATAAACCAAAATTTCTAGTGTATATTTATTTGTAATTTTTAATTTTTTGAAGTAAAATTTGATTTATTTGAATTAACATTTGTCTCTACATAATTTATGGAATACATCATTCTTGTTTCAACTGAACATTTGACATTGCAGGTCAATCTTTAATTATGTAACGAATTGCTGCAATCTTTAACACTAATTAATTCCTTTAGAATTAACATAGCAACAATATTACACACGTTACAATATAAGTGATTAATTTTGTTTTTGGTATTGAATAGAGGACTTTATTTCTTACAAAAATATTCATTAAATAGGTATTATCTGCTTTCCATATGCCTGCCTTAATTTAATTTTGAACTGCTTAAGGAAATGTTATACTTAGCCCAATCTAGCATTTACTTAATTAAAACTCCTTTATGTCATTATTCCTTTTAATTTAAGAGGTTCAAAATTGTTTAAGTATTTTTAATAACATAGCCAGAATTTATGAAGATGAATCAAGGCATACAAAATAACCTTTATTGTTTAAAAATTTATCTAAGTCGGAGATTGTTTATTTTATTCAGTGCTAATTAAATATACTTTTCAGAAAAAAATATTTGTCAACATTTAGATGTATTAAACATTTTTGTGGTGACACTACCTTGACATATCTCTCTCATAAACACAGATGTGGATCATGTTATAGTTTTGGTTTAAAACTACATCTACGTTAGGTTCTTCCATATTAAATGCAATATTTTCTGTCTATATGTAGTAATTAGGAAATTTTGTAATTAACTTTTATCAAACCAGGAGGAAGCTTTATAACCATCATGCAGTACTTAAAATATGATGCTGTACACACACACACACACACACACACACACACACACTCACACCCCCCCCCCACACACACACACACACACACACACACACACACACACACACACACACACACACACACACACACACACACACACACACACAAATATATATGTGTGTTACTATACAAACGTCTACTCTTTATATAATATATATATATATATATATATATATATATATATATATATATACACACACAACAATTGCTTAATATTCCTGATGATGTTGGTACTGTTAGCCAACGAAAAGCTGTGAATTGTAAATTCAATTATAATTCTTGTATTTGTATTTTGATTTATGTTCTTTTATATATATATATATATATATATATATATATATATATATATATAATTACAAATTTATATAAATATATCTAACTTAAATGTATTAATAACAAATATATATTATTTTACCTTCACTTTTACTTATAATCGTAATTTCAAATCTTATAACTATAAGATTATTATACGTTATTATACCTATTAACTTTTGGACGAAGTTAAAGTGGATGTATGAATTGAAGTGAAAATAAATTTTACAAATTTGACCTATACTTTTAATTAAATTACTTCTATATGTTAACATTCATATAACAGTCCCTCAAATTAACACATAACAATTTTACTCGAATGTACTCTGACAGTGCTTCTTACATTGTGTTTAGCTCTCTTTATAGATTACCTACGTAGTGGATATGTTTAATAAATAAAACGTTATCATGATATTACACACGCGTTTCTGTTCCTACATGTCACCTTACACGTGAATAATGCGTCAATCTGTTCAACGTTTCACTGATATCTAAAACTGCACCTTAGGGAAATGAAATTCTTTTGTATAAGTGTATTTATTTGTTGTTAGTAAGACACTGACACCTTAGCTTTGAATAATATATGCAATAAAAGTATTCGTGTTTTTGAAATATTTTTAATTTATTAACTATATTACAAGAAAACATATCACCATTTTTAATATATATATAAGTTATGTAAATAAATAATGTAGTTTTAGCTAAATTTAATTATTAGCTACAGCAGATTTCAGCTTAAATAGACTTTATATTGTGTAGCTGCCAAGCCAGTGTAGCTTCAGTGTGTAACGATCTTTTGACGAGAATAGTTTTCTCGCTACAACTGAATGAATATCAGTTGTCTTTGTATATAATTAATTATTGTAATAATTTCAAAATAAATTGTTCCTAATTAATAAAAGAATATAAAAAATAAAATCAGTTTTTAAACATTCGTGCATAATGAAATGCGTAGCCTATATATATAATATATCGTGTGTGCATGTGTTTCCGGGTGAGTTGGAGAGTACACAACTTCTCAAGATAGGTGCCTTGGGGGCACACCTTTTTTTCTCATTATCTCTAGCCTTACTACCCCCTACATTCCCGCTTCTCTGTCTTCGGATCACTTTCGTCTTCTTTCTACCGAAACGGCTGTTATTATGTTCTACTTTTTCTTGCCACATTATCCGTTCATCTTCCGATAATTTTCTGGATAGATTCAAATCCAAAACCTACGTTCTCTAGAATAGATTTGGGTGTCTGTAATTCTCTATATCAGTTGAGGGAACATCGAGTGTTCACATTGCCTTTCGCCTCGCGCTATGTGCCAGACTTTAGTTCCTCCATTTTCCTTCTACTCTTTGTTCCTTCATGATATATCTCTCAAAATGTTGCATGACTTTCCACGCGTCCATCTTATGTAGCAAGTGTTCAAGTGTGATCGTCATATCCGAAACGGGTTTCAGCCTTCAAAGCTAAGGCATACGAAGGGTACACAGTACGCTTCTCGTTTCCCTCTATTCGGCGTTATTGGACATTGTTGTGAGTCTTCAAGCTTGCGCTCGTGTCTACTAACTTTGTCTACTTGGGGAATCAAGTGATGCGTTAATTTTTCTTTTCAAGTTTGGTTCCACTGTTCCTGCTAACTTTGGAAATGTTTTCACCTCTTCCTGCTCTTAAAACCATTGACGTCACCCTGAGTCTCCTTACCGTTATAAAAAGGAACGCACATGGAGAAGCTGTATACAGGTAACCATCTGTTTACGTTTACATTTGTCTTCAGTTATTTAACCAGCAGTTGGCTAATAGAATCAAAAGTTTAGATAAAAATAAATGCATTTAATTTATATAGGCTACTATAGTAAAAGTATGCATGTTAAAACAAAGACAGCAGCAGTTTTTTTACTACTGATATGTAAACTTTAAAAAGTATTTTAGATGAGGACAAATTTCAATATTTGTAAATCACAGAATGACGAAATGCTGAATGTAATTCCCCACAATATTGTAAAGAGAGAACTAATACAAAATTCTTTTAAATGGTGTAAAGAGCTTCTAACTTTTGTACTCCTACCTGAATCACAACTTTTGTACGTAATCAAATAGTTAAATAAAAATTCATAGAAAGAAACATTTAAATTTGTGATTGTTATAGCTTCTTAAGATAGTGAAATATAATTGATTTTAAATTTGTACAAAAAATAGTATCCTAAAATATGAATCAATTAATTATAGAAAGTTTGAAAAAACACGGAAGATATAGGAAAATGTAAGGAAAATATCATAAAATTTCTGTAAACAAAATAAATACTGTTCACGTAAAAAAGTAATGGTTAGTAAATGATTTAGACAAAATCTCTAAGTTTATAAATATAATAAAAGTTTTAGAAATGTTGGACGATAAATTCTCAAAACTCTGGGGGAAACGTAATTAATCCAATTAAAGGCAAGCGAGTTTGAAAAGAGTGGGAATCGCTAATTAGAAAAATAAACAGACTAAACAATTTGTCAATGGATATGAACCTTGGAACTTGTAGTAAAGATGGAATAATTCAAAACTTTTGGAAATTCTGATGACTATACAAAGAGAGTGTCTTTTATAGGTGAAAGTAATTATTTAATCATTTTTTATTAGTTAAAACACAGTTTAAAAATAGGACAATACTACCACAACTCGGGGCCAAGAAAATGTATTTTCAATAAAACGTATCGTTTTTAAAGTATACTTTGCTTACTTTGGTAAAAATGAAACAAATAATCTATAAAAAAAAATATGTAAAATTATAAACAAAGTAAGTCCAAAATAATTATTTGGTAACGTCGTTAGAAGAGTAGGTGATTTCTTTTCCAAAAAGGATATTATTCCTGATATAAAGACAATTTAAATATTACTTCAACAGATTAGTTTTTTTCTGAAATACTCATTATTTCTTAATTTGAAACAATGTTCAATTAGGTTGAATAAATTTATACAGGTTTTCAAACACTCCAAAGGATTCCTACATATTTAGACAGCAAAGGTCTATTCATTGTTTTAAAATTTGTTTACCTTTAATAAATTTTGTGTATTTGAAATATTATGTTTATTGGGAAAGAATCCACGCTGCCAAAACAAACTCATTTAATTAGGTGACGTATATATTCATACACACACAGGGAGGTAAACAAATTTCAAATTAAGACAAAAATTACGTATGTGCGAAATCACTCAAGAACGCACAGATGAAGAATTAAATACATTTTGTTTATTTACAATAAAGTTGTTACAATAACGATAATATATTGAAAACATTTTGCAGTTCTAAGGTTTTATTGAACAAAATATTAGTATTTTACAATAGCTTAGACAATAACCTAGTTTTTTCAATAATTTTGCTTTTTACCTAAATCTGACAAGGTAATATTAACTAGTCAGAGCTTAGGGCTTTTACAAATGCTGACATTATGAATAGCGGAGAACATACTACATTAAACATGAAAGCCAAATACATATATGTACATTAACAAACAGTTTAATTGGCAATATCATAAACAATATGAAGAACACAGTTGTACAATATATTACAATATAAATATTTGAAAAAACTCCAATGCCACAAAAATATTCAAAAATAATTATTAATACAAATTACCTAAGACTTAGTTTTTATGTACATTTCGATGACCATTTCATCATCATCAGAGGGTCATATTAGAATGTATAATAAAAGAAATTATAATGATCTAGTTTGTCAGTCTAATTTGTAATTGATTGAATTCTAGATTTTAATATTGTAATAAGACCCTCTGTGGATGATGGCATGGTCATCGAAATATACATAAGGGTTTAAACCTTGGTAACTTGTATTATTCGATTTTCGTGGTATTGGGGTTTTTTCTAATGTTTTTACTGTCTATGTAAGTTTATATTCTATTGGAATAAATGTAAGAAATGAGAGAAAGATAATGCTTTATATTATTAAGTAGAGATCTCACAGAGTGACCATGTTTTCATTCGCTATGACTGGCCACGATGTAGAGCACAGGTCTGGCTGATGTTTTATCACACGTCATTATCTACGGAATATAGTCATTTGCCTACAAGTAATGTAATCCTAAGATTACTTACACATTCCACTTGTTGCCTACTTTAGGTTCACAACATGAATACAGTTATGTTGATTACACAAGAAATACAGTTGTCTGTAACAGGCCACTTAGGAATTATTTGAACTCCACTGTATTGGATATACGATAAAACTGTAAAGTTATTAAGTTTATTTGAAAAATAAACATTTTAAAAACGATTGAACTAGAAACGAAACTAAAATAGAGACTTGACGTAGAATTAGTTGTAAAGTTGATAAAGAATTATATCTATGTTGCACATCTTATTTACTCTGTTTTATATTTTACCAGAGTTATTTGTTGCAGTGTGTTTGTTTTGTAATAATAACGCACTATACTACCTATTTTATACTTGTAACTTCCTTCATGTGTTAACGCGTTTATGACCTCCATTAATTTATCTCGATAGGCCAATAATATTTGCTTATTAAACATAGCATTGTGGGGATATATGACCCTATAATCTAGGTTTACTTTCAGATAGTCAATTCATATTATGTAGTTGATGGTTTACCAGTAAAAGAAATATGTGAATTGGAACAGACTAATAAATACACTTAATCGCACGCGAGCTCAAACACACATATATATTGTCATTCTAATAGAAAAGTACATAGATGAAATAATTTGTTCATAATTCAGCTGAAGCTGATATATTAAACAAAATTAAAATCTCGATCAAATATTCCATTCCACTAACAGTGAGTTTTATTATATATATCGCGAAAATACAACAAATTTTAAATGGAATTGAAATCCAATTCTACAAATGAAAACGTCCCTACAAATGATTGTTGAAAGAACAAAACCCCGGCACCATTCTTATTGCAAGAGTTCTTTTCGGTCTGTTCCTTCCATAATATAATTAATACCTTCGTTTTTAATGTGATTTCATTATGATAATTAAATATAAGTGTATTTGTATGGTACACAGATCATTGTATTTAGTTTATTCTAAAAGCTTGGATATGTATATTCAATGATGGCCATACATTCCATTAAAAAGAGTTGTATTAGGTATTGATAGTGTACGAAGATCCTTAAGATATCAATATAACAATTACGTCATTGAAAAGGTTCCAGGTTATTGTATTATAAATATTCTTGTTGATGAAATGTTTATACATTTATTAATAAATATTTATGAAGAACAACGGGATTTAAAAATAACACACACACACACACACACACACTTCCATACACAGATTAATGAATAGGGCATTTTGTGTAAAACAGGTAAGAAGAAAGAAAGATGATGAAAATAGGAAGACCTTGGACATGGACACCTAGATTCTCGGCATTAATCTCAAAGTTCTTAAATGACTTAAATGAGTCAAATTCATATTGTGGCTCCAGCGTGGGTGACTAGCGTCCGACCCAAGACGTCCAGTACTACCAGTCTCTGCAAAAGTATTTCGATTGGCTTATAACGCTTGGACTGGTGACTGGCACGTGACGAACTCCGACCAGACACAATGGGTTCGACCGCTATTTCAAAACTATTCAGAACAAAAAAAAAAAAAAAAAAGCACACACAACAGTTTGCTTGATGTGTATAGAAACTTAAAGAAGAAGTGACAGAACTAGAGAAAAACACTGTTAGGAGGTACCTAGCCTAGTGACCTAATACTCCGCCCGAAAATACCCTATTTAGAAAAAGACTCACTAACCAACGCCCACCATTGGCTGTTGAGCCATTTGATGACGCGCTGATCAGTATAGACGAGCAAGTGGTTCGTCTTCTCCATAATGGTCGAGTGCATTGCATTTCGGCAGATGATCCATATCCATCTTATCGTGTAAACATAGAGGGCATTTCAGTGTTGCGAGCATACCTATGCGATGTAGATGGGATGCCAGGTAGTCGTGGTAGGTCTGCATTCTGACCTTGGTAACGACTAAATTTCGTGGAATTCTGTGGTAGATGTGGTGACAAGGCTTTCCCATTTTCTTCCTGCTGAATGCTGTGTGAGGTGCAGTTTGCTGACCCAGTCGATAGTTGCAATGAAGAGGGCTTTCGTACTTTTCAACGAGGTCAAAAAATGGGTTGTGCCATGAATGAGCCATGTGTCATAAAGTCTGCCCTCTTATTTCCATAGATGTTAACATCACGGGAGGTTCAGGCTCTAAACAAGCTGATCAGAACAATATAGAAAAAGATACAGAGAGTCTATCCTAGCATGTGAAACCCCTACCCTCACGCAATCATTCCTGAACTCATGTATCGGTGGACCGAATGCCCGTGGACTTAGCACATGATCCCGCCATTTTTTGGCAATCAACCCCATTTTTTAGTCGCCGACCCGATATCGCACTCCTCGTAAGCGAGTAATGGGAGCACTACAGCTTGCTTAGCCATCCAGACGCTGCGCTGGCTGGGACTTACCGCACTGTCTAAACTGTGTTGTTGTACCTCCCACATAAAATATTATCAAAGAAATCAGTGAATTTTTAAACTTCAAAATATTGGCTGAGGACCTTAAGAATATTGTATTTGCGACGTGTTACTCAGATATAACACTTGGTTATTTTCGATGATTTCTTTTTTTTTAAATACAGACGACTTGGGGGTTTTCTGTGTATGGCGATTTTTTTCTGATACCGACCCCCCCCCCATTAGTAATGGGGTAAATCGACATTTGTAATTTATTAGACCTGCCAAAACATGTTTATATTTGTGTTGATGTATCTTGTTCTACACTAATTACATGGTTCGCTTCTTCTTCATATTACTTTTCTGTTCTTTGTTCAGTATTTGAATTTTGATCATTCACATGAACTTCGTCATCCTTCTCTTTGTTTGACGAAAACCCAACCCGAAGCTTCGCTTTCAGTGCCTTCATGATATCAAATTATGTAAAACCTGAACTAACCATTTATAATAACAACACCATTAAAGGAATACAAATTAAAAATAAAATCTACGCTTTACACTACACGACAAATATTTTGAAAAAATAATAATGACAGAGACTGATCGCGATAAAAACTTTCTGAATGTAGCAAAGATCAATTTAAACAAATACTACTCTCAGGCTAATATCGACAGCGGCAAAGTTCGTCAGTACGAGTCATCTTGAAGGTATTTCGGACGAGGGCCAGATTCTTCTTATTAGTTTTGTTTTATTGACTTTCAAAAGTCGCCTGGAGAAAAGTTTTCCTTCGGGGACACAGAGGTCTTAAGTGTAGTTTAAGTCAAATTAAATTCGGAATAAAGTAATAAAGTCGATCTATATGCCCCTAAATAAGATATATTAAATATATGATGGATATGATAATAAAATTAGATAATAATAATAACAAGATATAAGATAATAAATAACAAAAAATGTAATCAGATATAGGCCTGCTATATTGCGTTGGCAAACTAAATTTAAATTCCCTTAAATACAAACGATAAAGTAAGTATTTCCCTGTAAATGTAGCATTTCTAATTTGTCAACAGTCACAGTTAGAGTGTAAAATTGCGTATTTCAATTCATAACAGGTATGAAAAGAGAAACTAAGAATATTTACTAATAAATCATACATTCTCTAAAATCGGAATAGACCTGCTTGGGAATGTTTTAAAAAAAAGTAGAAATTCATGAAATTGGTTTTTTAAACATGGTTTTCTTGGCATAAAACAGGGGTTTTAAGTTCATTTGAATACATTTAAAGTTGAGTGTGCACAAATTCAATTATGTTTATGCATATTTGAGATATCAGGCAAAATGTTACTGTAAATTGTGTTGAAAAAACACAATCAAAGAAAGTTAAAGCGCAATTTTCAAAAAAAAGAAAAATTTAGAATACATTTTTAGGAACGTGATCAGGTAAATTAAAATCAGATTTACTCGAAAGCTCGAAAGTGGTGGAAATTAGGAACGATAAGTCGGCAAGTGTAACAAGTAGCACGTATAGGGGTGGGGTAGAACACGTTCATCTCGACATGGAAAAATAACAATCTAATTGGAGGCTAAAAATATCTACTTAAATGCTAAACACATAAATATCTTCGTAACAATAGAATGTTTGTGTTTTTGTAAAAGGAAAAATGGTTTTCAAAACTAAAGTAACCGAAAATGTTTCTTAATTTTAGGATTATTAAGGCACTGATAAATAGTCCCATGTATTTGTTGTTAATGTTTAAATATAAATAAGTTATTGCAAGAATCGAAGAGTAATAACTTATATTCTCTTCTAAGTTGCCAGAGAATAACATCAACGAGAATCCGATGACGTCAAACATGTAGTAGCCAATATACTACCCTTAAGAGAAAATACGTTTTTATTTTCACAAGGGAGGTTAGTACTTATTTTCATGGGTGATGGGAATGTCCCACATGCCTATAGTATTATGAGGTTTAAACGAAAGAAAACGCGTATGTTGCGGAAACAATAAGTAGCCCGTCAATTTATTTTTGTTTGTTTACAGTCGATTAACAAGGATTCAAGTAATAAAACAACCATGGTTTAAACCACCACTTTATTACTGGTTACTATAACTCGCAGGCACCTTATCCATGTAGAGAAATTAGATGCAGCCTTTGTACTCTCTTCCCATCCCTCACACATGACCAGTTTACTGGATACCTACCTCTTTGCAGAAACCAAGTACCCGCCTGATGCTAAATCTTTTGATATCCTCTGGTGTACATACCTGCCCGCCAAACCACTTTCTCCTTGAACCTCCCAAAGCAGGGCACTCAAAGAGGACGTGGATTGGCTTTCCTCTTGGTCTTCGTTCCATCTCTTGCACACAGAGGACCTAGATCTTCCAATTTTGTATTGGAACCCCCTCAGATTCCGATGGCCTGTGACCAGCTCTACAGTAACACTGAGTTGAGGGCTACTTAAGGAGAGTAGTTCTTTGCCCCACAAGTCTCCCGAGTAACCCCACAGTACCTTGGATCTGATTCACCCCAAGGTCGCATTCCATTCTTCCCTGCACAGCCTGTCTATATGTGCCGTGATCCTCTTCCGCCTATCCTGAGGCGGCATGCCCTCTGCCCTCAGCAACGGTCCTTGAATTATACACCTTTGTTTTGCTAAGGCGTCAGCTCATTCATTCCCTATCTAGCCAGAATGTCATGGAAACCATTTTAGGTTGAGCGAATTATACTTACTCAGCTCTGCTAGAGAAGCTCTAATCTCACCCACCAGCCTAGAGCTGGTACTAGCATTACCTAAAGCCTTCAGAGCTGCCTGACTGTCCGAGAAAATCCCGATGGTCTTGATCCTCTTGCCAGAGCCTATTATTTCCTCAGCACATAGTTTAATCGCGAGCACCTCCCACTGGAAAACAGAGTTGTAGTCTTCTAGGCGATGCCAAAATCTGTCTTGGTGTCTCGGTCCACTAAATCCTGCTCCCACTCCTTCCTTCATCTTGGACCCATCCGTGAACCAGATTTCACCATGTTTGGGTCTTCACTATGGCTATGCCTCTCTTGCAGAAATATGGATTTTGTAATTTCCTTTTTCCATTTTAAGAGACAGTATCTTATCCTGAGGGTCTATCCAGACCTTCTTCAGCGAATCACCAAATATCTGTTTATGACGTTTGCTACTTGTCATCCACAGCCCGGTACAACTTAGTCGGTATGCAGTTTTCATTACCTCCATCCCAATTTGAAGACTTAAGGATGGAAAACCCAACATAACCCTAATGGCTGCACATGGTGTACTTCTCCTTGTAGCTGTTATGCCTGTAATGAAGAGCTCCTGCACACGGACCAGCACTCTTTGGCTTGTTTCTTTGTGTGCCCTGTTTGACCAGACGATTCAGGCGAAGACCAACTGAGCCGTCCACCACGACAAGACCGCCCACAAGATTAAGGTCCTGAGACCTTAATAGATCGTCCACCCTGCGAGGATAACACCCCACCCTGCGAGCAGCCCTCCATGACCATCCCATTTATTGTACACCCCATCTAGGATGCAGTACTTATAAGGTTTTCCAAGGAACTCATAATCCAATTTATAATTCCATCAGAAATCCCGTGATCCATAGCTACTCTCTTGATGGGCAGTCTAGAGGTACTATTAAAAGCCTCTTCCACATCAAGAAAAGCCCCAATACATATCCTCTTGTTGTTGATCTGACCCTCAATAAAGTCCACAACCGACAACAGCGCAGTCTCCACTGACCTACCCGTTCAGTAGGCGTGTTGGTCTGGATGAAGCGGATACTGCTTCAGAGATCCCTCCTTCAAATAGTGGTCCACCAGCCTTTCCAGGGTCTTTAACAAGAAAGATGTAAGGCTGATAGGTCTGAAGTCCTTTACCTCTGTGTACCCTTTCCTCCCCGGTTTGAGGATAAAGATAATTTTCGTTTTGTCCACTACTCGAGCGTGATACCTAGGGCAACACAGTCCCTGAGTAATCTCGCCAGTGGCCCTATAATTTCCTGCAAGCAGTTTTGTAGTAATGCTGGAATAATAATATCCAATCCAAGTGCTTTAAAAGGCTCAAAAGGGAGAATCGCCGCTCTTACCTTTTGCGCTGAGATCACCTACCCAGCAAATATTCCAGTCCTCCCTTAGCACAGTATGGCGGAGGTTTTGAGCACCGTCCCCTACCGGTCTAATATCGAGACAACTGTTCCTCATAAGCAGACGCAGAGTTTCCTCCGAGGTGTCAGTAAAGATACCATCAGCCCTCTTGACAAACTTTAGCTCTCTCCTCGGTCTATCTGCAAACACCTTAAACAGTCTAGCAGTGTCATTCAGTGTGTTAGTCTCTGAGCACAACTTTTCCCAAAAAGCACGTTTAACTTCTTTTATAAGATTTTTATAGAGACACTGGCTGTCTTTATATGCCTGCCAGGTCTACACCGTATTCTTTTTCCTTGCACTATTAAGGAGCCTACTATTCTCTTTCCGTCTTGCCTCTAAATCGCTGTACCCTGTTAAGCTTGTTTATCTGCGAGAGAAAGCAATTTTCCTCAAACAACGTGAAAATTGCAGTCCTGATGTAGGCCTCAGTATTTTCCAGTTCGTTTCCTGTGTCATACTTACCACGGAAGTCTGACATCCGCCTCCTCACCGAGGACTTAAAACCTTCTCAGATTGTCCTTCTCGGGTTCCCAAGCAACACCACATGGGGGACAATTCCCCTCATCGTAGCAGTAATGACCCGGTGATCTGACATGAAGGGCTCATTCGAAGCCTGCTAGTCATGCATTCACCTTACCACCTGTCTATTACAGAAGGTGATATCTAGTACCTCTATTCTTTTTGAAGTGACAAATGTTGACTCGGCACCTGTGTTTAAAACCACAAGGTTTTCTTCAATCAAGAAGGCGAGGAGCTCTTCGCCTCGCTCATTTGTGTCTGTCAAGGCCCACACCTCATTACGAGCATTGGAATCACAGCCCACTAAGATTCCTATATTCCTCTCCCTGCAGTATCGAACTAACGTACGTAATTCTGCAGGGGGCGATTATCTATTGTGAGCGCAGTAAGTGAAGGCCACTATGAACTGCCTGTTTCCACATACCTCGCTCTTACCTCGAATTCTAATTACTGCAAGGTCTAATTCTAGAATCAGTGTGGCTTCTAATCCTCTGACTATCACACATGCACTGTGCCCTTCATGTTCCCCACTTGCTTAGGTGCGCCCGTCTGCAGCCAGACCCCTTACACGGATTCTGACCCGCCACGGTTCTTGCACCAGCGTAAGAGCTGGTAATGTGCGCCTCACATTTCAGCTCCTAGTTAGAACCACCGAGGTGCTTTTACTGTGGTGCAAGTTAATTTGTAGGATCATTGCTTGAGAGTCAGCCATATCCAACTGACCCCTACGCCTTCTCATGATTCTCCCTCTCGCCCTTCTCTTCCGGTTCCTTAGAGGTCCACCTAAAAGTGACCTCTCCAGTCCCCAGAAAGGCCTTCCTATATCTTGCCTTGAGATGACTGCCTGATGCCTCATCCAAATGTAGGCAGAGGAGGCTTGCAGGTCCCCGCTCAAAGCACTGTAGGATCTTCCACTTCGAAGTGTCAATTTCTGGGTTCTGAAAACCCCCATGAGTTTGACCAACTGAATGACCTCCCTTTTTGGTGGTGGTACGAGCACCGTCACTTTCACCCTTTTGATCAGTTCATCAGGCAGGACTAGCCTTGCCTGAGTCCCATCCTCGTCCTCCATTTTGCCGATTTATCCTCAGAACAAATAAATGCGGCGAACCCATCCCTCAAGTATGTTTCCCTGAACCGCGGAACAAAACCTCCATTAGGAATGTCCAAACTTCGGTCCATGACGGTGCCCTTAAAGTGGTCGAATGCCGCCACCTCCATCCTGACGCCTACACTATCCCCAAAGGTCACTAGTACCCTCGGTAAGTTGGCGGAGATCGACAAGAAAGACGGCCCTCCCGACCCAACAGGCCTAGACCCTTGGCTATTCCTCTTGGCCTCCGACTCTGGAGGAGGATCAGAAATACTCTTTTCTTTTCTTATCCTCTCTTTCTCCTGTCGTATTAAGGTTCTACCCGTTCCACTGGCTTCCGGGACGACAGGGCGGGTTCTAGCCCCAGCCTCCGTCAAACCCTTCCGCTTCCTGGACCGGCGTTTCCTCAAATGGGGTGGCAGTGGTTCTCTGCCCCCGCCTCCACCCTTTTTGCTTCCTCATGGTAGGCAAGCCAGAGTGCTTTCCTCCTTTGTGCCCCACTCATTCCTCCTGTTACCTTCACCACTGGTTTTCCATCTGTCTCTACGGGAGCCGAAGCCACATCCATTGGGACAGATTTGTCAGTATGTTCTAAGTCCTGACCAGTTAATTTTGTTTCATGTTGTCATGTGTATTCCCACGAGCAGATACGGAAATAAAGGTAACGCAACTTAAGGACTCAGGGGTGGCTCTCAGGTATGCCCACCGGGGGCTTAGAGACGGCTCCTCAGGCTCCGTTTAAGACCCTCCTTTCCCTAAGGCCATGAATCTACATCGGCACGGACCGCATAACACCTTCAGATTGGGAGTGTATGTACCCATACACACCACCAACCTGGATGGGGGGGTGCTTCTTGGTTGGGCAGGGCGAGAGCCGGGCAGATAACAACCCTTCAATGGTTGCCTGGTCTTCCCGTTTATAGGGAACCATATACGTACAGCTCCGCTCCTCCGGACTCCCACGCGCGGATTAAGCCTTTCAACCAAGTCACGGTTATGCAGCCCATAGGAGAGGAAAACCACCACTTACTTAACAAATAATTTTACATAATAAAATAAACTTTTATTTTAAAAAATAGAAATGAAAACGGAACAAATTAAGGTGTTTATACTCATAAAATTTAACATTGCCACTGTAAATGTTTTTAAACACTTATTCATAGCTATGTTTATTATGAAACTAACTATTTATAGTCATGTCTCTGGATATATTTCCTATTCACAACTTTTTGGATTGGTTGCTTGTAAATGTAACAAAGTTTCTTAAATAACAGCCCTCGTTTAAAAACGTAAGGACTACTATAGGCAAGTGTTTAATTATATATCGTATGAATGGATAGAAATAGCTCATGGAAAATAGTTTTATTTTAAAATTAATTTAACATGGAAAGATATAAGGTACAATGAGATCGGAAACTATCAACAAACAACTGTAATTAATCTATCTACATGTAATTTATTTGGTTTCACCGAAATAAATACAGTTGATTTGTTTAGCAATAAACAAGTACTTGCCGGCTAACGTTGGATTAAATAAACATTGACTAATAAAGTGGTTTATTTTATACGGGGGTAAAATAGAACAAAATGTTTTCTTTGATTGTGAAAAGAGTTAGAAACATGTTTCGAGGAAGTGGCGTATTTGGGTATATAGTAAATGTCTATCTTTGCCGGCAGTGACATCATCCGAACCATCAATTTTACATTTAACATTGTTTATAGCAACAAAATGGAAACTTAATGAAAAAACATATATTTCATACTTTCTAATTGTTAAGTTGTAAAAAAAATAAACAAAGTGGGTGTGTGGCATTAGTTTTGACATTTTCGGGAAAAAAGCTACACTGTTGAGGATTGAATTATTTGTGTAGTTTTACACAGAGAGATAAAAACGTTGACAACGGGAACCACCAGTACTGCGTAGTATTATATATTATTTTGAAACTTTGAATTGGTTTCTATTGAGTATGAACATGGTACATTTGAATAAATCAGTGACACTTTCTTAAAAAAATTGCTAGATAATATATATCCTTATGTATTATAGCAAGGCCATAGATTGATAGGGGCCCGTGGATTTCATTATATTGCTCATCAAAAGGGCCGCTCAAACTTCCTATGCGGCAAATCATTAGCGTATATTAGATTCTTAGAGTCCCCTGGAGTCTTCTTGGATTCCCGCATAATCAAATTTCAAGGTAATATTTTCTCTCAAGGTTACAATTCTCAATGTTTCACTTAAATTCAGTAAATTAAATGTTTCATCAAGAAACGAATTTTATAAACATTAAACCTTAATTAGACTTGGAAATTGAATGTTACCACATTTAGTTACATGATTCAAACAATTTTCATCTCACAAAAAAAAAATATTTTTCATTAATGACTTTCAAAGTAAAACATAGTAAGTTGTCTCAATGTATTTAACATTTTTTGTACAGTGAAATGTAGATAAAATGTTAGTTTCACAACATATTAATTATAAAATTATTAATGAACGCAGTTTGTATTAATAAAGGAAGAGGTTATTGTTTTTAAATAAGTTGTACTTTTATCTAAGGCAAATTTATTTATAAAAAATAATTAATTCAAGGAATTTACGCAGCTTTATGGAAGTATTTGAGATGATCGAATATTAGAAATATTTTAACTGAAGGGGAAAGTTCACTAAATGAAATATTTTGAGGATACCTTACTTTAGAGGGATTTGAAGGAAAAGTTTGTATTGTGTAAAAAAAACATGTAAATGTCGTTTTATTAGGAAAACGTATAGTGATTGTTGTAGTTTTTAGTTGTCAAATATACTGTTTGGCGAATTTAAGTTTCTATTGTCAGTAGGGGGATCTTTATATTTGTATAAAAATTGATAAAATGTGAAAAGTCCGGTAATATGAATATAATAATTTATAGTTATAAAGACGTCAAATGGTGCCCTGCAGCAAGTTTACTTAATAAGCTCATATGAATACCTAACTGGTCTAGAAGAATGGCGTCCGTATTAAGTTAAACGTAGCAAAATGTTAAATACTATTTTCGGTACAGAAAATTGTTAGCTAACAATTTTTACCAATTATAATATCAAGTCCCAAAATAAGACGCCTTGTGGTATAGTAACAATCTCACCCAAAGCAACAATACAAAAACATATATAGTCAATTTTCGTAATCAACAATTTTACGTCGTGGCGATTTTAAAGTCGCAGTTAACAAATTTGACTTTGCCTTTCAAATAACATTAAATGTTATATATTAAAAAAATAAATTGAATTTAATATTTTCACACATTGTTTTATGTATATTTTGTCTCATTGTGTAAATAGACTGAACTATGAACCCCCTTCTAAAATTGTTCATAGATGACATATTCCTTCCATAGAAAAGAGTAATATTAAATGATTGGAAACTGTTACTTCAATGGAAACATCATATTGAAGAGGAATTTAGAAGCACATCTAGGACAATGCAAACGCAAGTTGGCATTTCCGTTCCTACATATCCTTTATGAGATCAAAGAGGCTTTACTGCAGTGGAATCCAAGCAAGTATAGTTACAATGCATAGTTATGTAGTTACGTTACAGTCTTGGAAAGTACACAATTTAGGACCACAAGTGTACGTTTAGTAAAGTAGGTTAAAATTTAAGTCCCAGTTAAATATTTTAAGCGAATGGATCCTATTTAAATAGTACATAAATTAGCTGATTTAATATGTAGTATTGGATATTCTAAATTGAATATATTACGTTAAAAACTAATTGACGAACAATTTGATTGTAGTATGTAAATAATTAAATTTAGATTACTTTAAAAAAGAATTAAAAAACTCGATTCTTTCAGCTACTCTCCACTTTATTGTAGAGCGAAATAGCTTTATTTTTCCAAACTCTTTACCCTGTCCTACAGAAATTACGTTAAACTCAAAGAGAGGCAAAATCGTTTGTAGACAGGTTTAGGGTTCTTCGTTTATTTTGAAAGTTTTGTACAAGTATTTTAGAACTTCCCTTGCAAACCATTTTTTATCCAAGCTTCAAGCTCAATTCAGTCTTGAGAATCAATTTACAATAATTCAATAAGACAGGTTGGCCACTTTGACGTCACTTTGTGTTAGAGAAAGTCTAAAACAGCCAATTAAAGTATCAAAATTTACAATATTAATAACAGCCGGAAGCAATTGTGGCGTAATTTTTGTAATTAAAATGAACAACCTCTTAACGAATAATCTTTTCATATAAACCATAAAGTGCATTTCCGTTGCAAAATATTATCTTCAGAATAAAAGTTTTAGTAATAATTTCCTTTGTAGATTATTGTTTTGCAATGAAACGGCTATATATTTTTAACTAAAATTGGTTTGTAGTAAGGATATTTTGTTTATTCAAATTATTGACATGTTTACTGAAAATAAAAATCAACGTTACGTTTGAAATATTTATTAAAAATCAAACATTTAATTGTGAGAAAGAGTTGAGTAGAGACATAATGTAGTATGTAACAAAATATATTGTTAATAATAATTAGGCCTTATACCAACTGAAAATAGTTGATATTGATGTTTATAGTCGATTCGTTATTTCCTCACAGAATATATAAATTTTATTTGCTAATTGAATATTTCAAACTTAATATTTTTGCAGTAGTTAGCAAGAATTGTTAAAAAGCCTTTACAGTAATATTAGGCAATATATTACGAAATAAAATTCATTTTATAAATATAAAACTATAAATAATAATTTATAGACATTTTTTGTTCCAGGTATAGGTTTACCTTTTAATAATTATCTTATAACTAATATAACCCATAACTAAAAATCGTATTTTTTGTGTTTAAATATTTTTTATATTAATTTAGCTTAAGATAATCAGCCAATCAGGTATTAGGTTGAGGGAAACACAAGTTGGATGCATATATGTTTGCTCAGAGTAGGAACCAATTAAATGTATTGAATTAAAATCTCTTAGTATTGTTTAGAATCTATAACATTAATATGTCTCTTTCATTCATTTACAAATGAGCAACATTTTCGCTATTCAGGTGTAGTAAGTTTGTAATAATGTGTACTTGGTGTTAAAACTCTATCCGTAAGGTTTTCCAGAATACCTTCTTGGGTATTATTACCCAAGAAAAAAATGTTCAAGACGAAGGAGAAACATCTCATTAGATTCGAAGAGTTAGCTTCATATATATTTTGCACATGAATACACTTGGTAATTAACACTTTACCACAAAATAATAATATATATCAAATGAGTTAAATTTTGAGTTTTGTCAAAAAAAAGTATGCAAATTACTTGTATGACAGACACACACACACACACACACACACACACACACACACACACACACACACACACACACACACACACACACACACACACACACACACACACAGACATACACTTAATAAAATTATGTATAAATAATAAATTTTAAAGTAAATTGATGATGGTTGTTATTCATAGATTATTTAATTATATTACTGAATATATAAGTGTTATTAGAGTATTGATTAAATACATTATTACGTCATCAAGTGTTGACTGAATAAATAATAGCAGCTAAGCATAAGATATTACTTTTTGTATACTATCAAAAAGTGGTTTAATACACACACACACACACACACACACATACACACATACACACACACACACACTCACACACACACACACACACACACACACACACACACACACACACACACACACACACACACACACACACACACACACACACACACTATTTACTCTCTCGTTTTTATGCAGTTTCATCAGAGGTGTCTACATTATGTTGTATTAAATTGAAAAATTATTAAAAGTTTAGTTAATAAAAAGAAAAACTTTCCCCTTTTTTTTAATAAACCTTTATAAACAGATCTTTTACCTCTTTAAAAATGTAATACAAACTTTCATTTATTTACTATTAGTTTTTCTGAAACAATCACAAACTCTTAAGAATTAGTTCGTATTTATTATTTATATCTATATGTTCTTTTGAAAAACAAGTTTAGTTTATTTCTCAAATTACGAAACTTCTCATATTGTTGCTTCGCTACTTCAAGTTCTCATCCTTTAGGATTTTACCTCAGTGAAAACAAATGGCTTTACATTTTTTACGAAATAGAATCGTTTGGTGGAACACGTGGTAGTCAACGCGTGGACAGAATTTCTAAGAACTTGATCTATACATCACTATCTGAGTTGGAAACATGAGATTTGTTTTCCCTTTAAGATTGTTTGAATAATAATTGATTAAAGGAATACATTTATATTCATAAAATATAATAGCAACAAAGAAATTTAAAATAAATACTAATTATAATAGATATTGTGAAGTTATTATTTTACAATAAAATGTAAAGTTCCGATTATATAGAAAGAAACAAGTTTTAGAAAATTACTGTGTATAAACTTTTTGCATTAATTTTATTTCATAGTAAAATAATTTGTACTTCATGATAATATTATAATTTTTAATGGTTTTTAAATGGGAATAATATTTAAGAACGGATTTGTTCTTATTTCATTCTGACTAATGCCGATCTTTTTTTTTGGTTAGTTATATTTTTAAACACTTTCATAGTTTACCATGTAATTATTTTCTTGTTTAAAAGTTTCACTACAATTTGTAACTGATAAAGAAAATCATTTTATTATCGATGAATAATTTTAAAAAAATGTCTTTAACAAGACTTCTCTCCATGCTCTGTCTATGTGTCTCCCTTTCTCTCTTCAAGTTATATATATTCTAGTTGTTATTTCCTGAAAATATTAATTTTTTTAAATTTAGAGTTATGTTTTAAAAATATTTTTTAGTCTCATGTTTAAAACTTGAGCCTTTGAACAGCTTGAGAAATATGAACGAACGTAAGTGAAGCTACATACTTTTTAATGTCTGACCATTCTGCTTACTTCATTTTCTTGATATTTTAAGGCGAGATTGGGATGGGAAATGAAGTGTGAAATATCGTTAGGATTAGGCGAAGCGACATGTGCCTCCCCTTATATTGCGAAATGGGAAAAGGTTATAACTCACATGATCAATGCTACACATTTCGATGTAGATTCGTGGGCTTTTATAGAATTTGATTTTGTAATTGCAATAAATAAAATGTAAATAATATAGTTTAAAATAAATAAATTTTAGGAAAAAGTAAGAAAATATCTATTAAAAAATCTAGTTTTAAAATATATTTATGGAATAATTATATTTAAAATAATTTTTCAATAAACTACTGTTTATCAATAACGGTTAAAACTTTATTTTGAATTGGAGGTCTTTAATTTATTTGAATTGAAAAAAAAATTGATACCTGCAACAGTAGTTTCTCCTTCCTTTTTGGTTTATAATAAATATAACTGCTTTTTCCTTTAAACTGATGAGTTTTACAAGGATATTTGTTATTATGGATGGATAAATTTTGGCTTATGGTATTTTTTGTATTTTCTGTGGTTGGATGTTTAACAATACCACTATACACAGACAATGTTTAGCTAAGTAAAGAAGTAATTTTTATATTCAGGGTTTCCTAGAAATACGTTATTAATCGTTATGCTACGAATTTTTAATTTTATATAAATCTCTTTCTTTGTAACTTGAAGAGAATCTTAATCCTTTAATAATAGATTCTTAGCAAGTGGACTGAGAATAAAGAATGCGAACGGACGAATGTGCTCTACGTAGTATAAACGGACATTAGAGCGCTATGTAATAATACATTATTACTATGGAAAAAAGTGTATTTAAATGTTAGTAATAGAATAATCGTCAAGTAATTATAAAGTGAGCTATTATATGTATTAGGTTTTATTATGGATTTAGTGTTACTTTTATGAGATTGTCTTTGAGTTGAAATCATGATGAATAGAAAAAATATAAGTAGTATTGAATAGACATTTAAATAGACATTAAATATTATATTTACATCTTGAAAATCTCAGGCATTATTTTTATTTTATTTATAAGGAGAGGAATTTGATTGTTATTATTTTGGTTATTTAGAAAAAATTATTAAAAGCAGTAAATTAAAATAAATTATGTGTCAGTAAGAGTTTAGTTGAATAAAGTCATAATGTGTAAAGCAGTATACCTAAACAACATTATATATATATATATATATATATATATATATATATATATATATATATAAAGTTAATATATTGCTATTGTAAGTAATTTTATCCACGATTAAGTGCAATAATTTTACCTTGTGTGATGAGGCGCCTTTCGGTCACTTGACCATTGTCGAATCACTGATGACTTTTTCTCAATTTTTCTGGTGTGGATGTTCGGTCCGTCGTGTTGGTACTTGTTGACGTCATACACGATTCCTCTTGAGTCTTGTGTATAATGTTTTTGAATAGTATGTCTTCTGTATATGTTGTTTGTAGATTCATTAAATTGTTGTGTATGTTTTTATAAATATGGTGTTTTTCTAGTGATGGATCAAATTACAATAGTAATATATTAACTTCAAGAGTCAGTGCAACGGAAAAACAATGGATAACATAAAATATCAAGAATATATATATATATATATATATATATATATATATATATATATATATATATATATATATATATGGAGGCCGTAGAAATTATTATTTTAGATTTGTTTCAGCTAAAAAGCAAATAGTGCTAGTTTACAGGTCATGAGACAAGTAGATATTTTCATGAAAAGTAAATCTATATTTTAAATTATTAGCACTTACAAGTGACGTTGTGCATATATTGTCAACAGCAGTTTCTCTAGAGTGTTTTAAAAAAATACTAATTAGCAAACGTGCTAATTGGTGTCCTGTTGTTGATTAAAAACAAAATCTCCAAATTTGACTAGAAGTATATTGCTTTGTAAACCTCTTTTTTTACTTTATATAAAACCAAGCAGCTTTTTCCCTTTCATTAAATTCGATATAACTTTTGGTTAGAGTGCCAAGCATAGTAAATAGCCTACAAATAATATTAAAAAATGACTCTTTTTTTTAGTTTTGTAAATTGTTTTCGAATATCTTACATAGATATTTACATTCGTGCAAGGTCTAGAGCTACGTTATTCATTATCAATTCCGATAAGTACAATATCACGTTACGAGATAACAAAGATAACGAATTGTTAAAGTAATAATTGAAAAGGTTTATTACAATTTGAAAACAAATACTTTAAAATGCATATAAAATATAACAAATCTAGTATATCACTAAAACTTATTAAAACATTTTGAATTGTTTTTCAGAAATCTAAATTAAAAGAAAACGAATAGTTTTACTAATTCCATTTCTTTATTTTAATAAAAGCCACTTTGATCATACGTTTTACGCTTTCTATATAATTATAAACGTGTAATATTGACGATTTTTACACAAAACAGTACGACGTTTTAGAGCACGTTGGATAAATCATGATTTTTAATAAGCAAAAATGAATAAATTTTGTTTTTAAGTTCATACGTTTTGGAAATTAATACTTGACAAAATATTGATCCATTTTAATTTTTTTAATTTTATATAATTTTAATAAAAAACATATTCTTAATAAGCAACACTGGATTTAAGTTGGTGAAAAACTTAAATAACGCCTGAAAATTCATACAATATGGTGTTGTAAACACTACCTCACTTTACAAACATTATTCTGCACATCTGTTACATGACGTTAAATATACCTACAGCACAATATACGTACAAAATATCTAGTTACGATAGATTTGGTTATAAATAAAGAAAGATTAAGCTAATTGCACCGAATCTGTATCATTTGTAAGCTGAACATCTACTGGGTTTTTGCTATTACCAAAAGTTCTATTAATAAACATTCCTCATTTACAAATTTTTCTTTTGCTAAACTTTAAACCTGTTATTGTTTAGAATAGAAATGCCTTAATTTGAGTAAAAATGTAGTGTATAAAATGTGACAAGCTTCCCGAGCGTTATTGAACGTAATCGTCCAACGTTTATTGTGTTGTAAACACTTCCCGAATTCGGTGGTAAATATCATTACGTAAATTGTAATGCCAGTACTTTTAAAATTACTTCAGTCTATTATTATTATTATATTTTGTTTTGTTTCTAAATTAAGATAATAATTCTCAGTTGACAAATATTAAGTAGTTTTATTTGTTACCTACAACTATATCTTATTTAAAACTAATTTTAAGTTGTATAAATTTAGTACTATACAGGAAAGTTTGAATATCAACTGGCTTTTTTAGTATGTTCTTACTTTGAGGTTATGTTTTACAGTATGCATAAATTCATGGAGTTTAAGGAATTAATTAAAATTAAAAAGGTTATACCTGCTGTAAACCTAGAAATTATAAAAACAAACAGTGTAATATAATAAATGGTAGTTATACTTAATATCGTGAAAAATGGTAGTCCCCATAGTAAAGAAGTCTATAATTTTTAAAAATTGAATGAATAATTAACTATGACATGGTAATTCATGTATTATTGAGATAATATTTGACATGTGTACATTCAAGTTTACTCAAATTTTTTTTGTTGAAATAAATGAGCTTTTAAAAATGTTTGTCATGGATTTTGTACGGGAATGTGTTTCATTCGTACGCTAAACTGTGATGTTGCAAAAACAATCACGTCTCATACTATTTACTAAACCCTTTTGAATAATTTGCTGTAAGCAAGCGTAAAGTAGGGAAGGAATCAAGCGATGGTTTTCGAAGCAAAATTAAAATGCACCCTTTTTCGATAAAATGCACGTTCTTCTAAAAATACATAAAATGTCACGTAATTGTCTGTGTAATGTTTGTCAAAGTTCGATTAAACCGCTGCAGACTCTGATTTCGATCGAGTTTCTGACAAGTTACCACGAATTGTATTTTTTTGTGAGTATTTATGCTAATGGTGTATAATCCTAATATAGCTGTAACTCCTGTTGTATATAACGATATTTGACAAGAAGTAAGTAAGCGAGTTGTATAAAATCGAAAGACAGATGAAAATCATTTAAATAAAGTGAAAAAGTAATTATTTCCAAATCGAAAATTCAGTGACAATAAGAAATGTTGAACTTTTACTCGAAAACTGAAAATGGCTCTCTGATTGAGATACTAATATGGTGGGTATAAAATAGGGATAGCCTACTGGGGATATTATTTTTTAAGGGCAGATAAGTTATTTCAGTAGATGATGATAGAAAATATATGTAATATATTTTTTTTAAATATTAAATTTATTGCAAAAATATTTATAGTAAATAAGTACAGTTTGTGTATTTTCTCAACATAATTAGTGTATATTTTATACTTTACAAATAATCTCATTTGCAGTAACGTATTTCTTTTTGCTCTTATATTTGTAACATACATAACATTCCTTTGATATAAGGCGACCTAAAAATGACTTCCAAGTGTTACCATCCAATTCATACCGGTTTATACACTAAAAATAACACCTTAAATACGTGTAAAATACTTTACTAAATATATTATTAAGTTTACAAGTCTAACATTATAGAAGAGTGTTTAATAACTTTTCATTTATTATAAAAATAAATGTTTTGATAGTTAAATTGCAGAATTCCGCTTGAAACTTGTTTTTTATTTTCTTCCTTTATTTTTTTTCTGTACTTTCGAACCTCTTACTCGGTTCTTTAAAAGTACCGCCTTGTGAAGCCCTTTCTTCAAATGACGTTGGTGATAGCTCCGCCTCGCTACAGCCACTTGACCCTTCCTGTTGTAGCCTTATAGGTGTATGTTGCCACTTATAATTGGGTCACCTTTATCTACAATCTTATTTTTGTATTTATTTCCATTTTTATTTTGAGTTAGTGGTATATCTATTTGAGATATTTTTTTTAACTTGATTGTTCTCTATTGTAGGCTTCATGGTTTCTATTATGTTCGGTTTAACAAAGCTCCGTTATTGTAAATGTACATATATTTCATAAGTAATGAATGACCGTTCTAAGTTTATTCGGGACATTAATTTCGTCAGGGATTTTATTTTTAGTAGGTGGTCAACTACTAGGCTACTTAGGCTATCTACTATTAAACATACTATATCCATTCACCGGTAGCATAGTCTGTTGCTTGACTCGTTTTATACCCGACCCTAATGCCGTGACTAGACCAACATTTGACACTAGAATTTTTCAATTTTGTTTTATTTTGCTCACTAAGTCCCGGGATGGCTGAGGAAGGATTAGTTTTCTGCGGATACGTGGTTTTGGTTTACCCTTTGGTATCACCATAGGGTCGCTGGTTAATGTTAGGTTTCTGGTTTTCAGGTGACTGCCCTTGGTGGCTCCCTGGAGGTATTGTGGTTACCATTCTGGTTACCGTTTCTTTCGCTTTCAGATACATTATCAATCTGTAAAAATGTAATGGCATTTTTAATACTGTTAGTAGGGTTGAATACACTCGCTAACTGCACATTACTTCCGAAATGTCTCATAATCATGAATATCAGGTGTCGTTTCGGGAAAACGGGATTGAGATTTTTGACACGGTTTATCATCATGACAAAGTACTCTACCATGTTAAAAGGGTCATTAGCATAATTTCCCTGATTTATTTGTCGCCTAACCCGTTATTGTTGGTAGAAGCTCCAAAAGTGGTTTACAAATTTGTCCCTACTTTTTACTTTCCCCCATGAGTCCGCAGCTCCCTTAAGGTATTTTTCAATTATCGTTAACATTTCTGCCTCGTCCATGGTACTATTAATCTTCTCAAAACGTCCCTCGATCTCATTGAAAAAAATCATGGGGTCTTTTTTTTAATTTTCTTTTTTTCTTGTCTCCACCTTCCTTCTTTAATTTTGACACATTTTCTCTTTCTTCTTTTTATTGTCTTCTCCTTTCTTCTTCTAATTTTTCTCATTTTCTCTTTCTTGTTTATCTTTTTCTATCTCATCTTTGAAAAAAGCTAATAATATACCTACATCTGTTTTAGACATAATGGTATTTTATTCTACTATAATTAATTTTACCTTCTTTTTAAATCCTTTTTTTACTTTTTAGAGCCCAGATGATCCGTTTCGATGTCTGCCTTCCGCTATTTCATGGCTAACATTTATTCCTATTTCGAAATTTGTATTTTATTATTTTAATTTTTTTTTCATGTTTCAAAAACGGGATGCAATTTATATTTTTGTAAATCGGATCCTGTCACGGTAACCAAATTTGCCGCTGCCAAACGCCACTGCATGAAGCTAATCTCACTTCTAGGGTGCTGTAGAGCCGAAACGCGTCAGTTCAGCCGCGGTTAAAATATGATCCCTCCCGACTTCCCAAATCCTGGTACCTGTGATCTGCCAGTAGATAAATCCTTGGACTTCATTTATAAAACCAACCATAATGCTCTATCTCATTCAGATAGATTTTAGGCTCACTATTAATTATTTTATCAATGTTAAAATGAATATAGTTATATGCTGTTGCATAAATATTTATTACAATTCTGTTTTCTAACTTGTCTTGAAATGTTGCTTTTATTCTTTAAAATGGTTGGAAAAATTCTAGAAATTTTATTACTGATTTACCTCAGGTTAATAATAATAATTGTAAACATTTTGTAGATTTAACTTGATTTTTAATTAAATTGAAATTTAAACAATAACATTTCCAAATTCACTCTTGATAATTTTATCTCAAAGATTTATTTTATTTTCTCCTAACAAAAGCAGTTTTTACTTAAAATAAAGTTAAATAGCTTATAATGGTTCTCAATTGATTTTGCTGTTTTGATTAAAGTACATAAATTATTCTTCTAACACAAATTTATAAAATTTACAAATTTAAATAGAATATGAGAAATATTTATCATAACTGGTTTTATTTCATGCCCATTACTTTATCTTTAGAGGTAAGCGCAAGTTTAATCATTTGATTTTCAATTTACATTTGTGCTCCCAAATATAAATCTAAAAAGATTTAGGATTTTTGTTATTACATATTTTTAATACAGGTTGTATGATGTAATTTTAATGGACATAAAATAAATGATATTAAGCAAGTTAAAGCGATTTTTATTTTAAATTTCCTTATTGAAATTCTCATTTAATTTTTCTCGTCGAATTTAAATATATAATTTTAATAATGACATTGGATTACCTTTATCTTAACTTGTTGGATTTGACCTTGTAACAATTTGATAAACTTTAATCATGATATTAGTAATTTAAGTTTGAATAATTTATATTTAATCTCTACCATTTAGATACTTTTCCAATACATAGTCAGTTACTTATATATTTTTTATTCTAATGAAAAATCCATTTGATAATGATTTTGTAATTAACGAAATCTGTATTTGTAATTTTGAAATTTGTATTTAAATTAATAAATGGTTATTTTGTTATAAAAATGTTGGCTTGCCCCAAACATTTACTCTGCACCTCGCTCCTCATCTCCTGAGGTTGGTTCCCTGGAGCCTGGAATGTTCTAACGGACTCAAATGAACGATTTTAAGGCCGCATTTAATACTGATTAGTTACATTTAAAATAATTATATTTCGAATCGCGGCGGTTGAAAAGCTGACCATCTCCATTTACTTCTTGTGTTATGGATTAGCCCTAGGCTTAGCCTTGGTTCTGGATATCCAAAAGGAAACGGCCATCTTGTCCTAGCGCTCCCATAAAAGAGGATCCCCACTTTTTCGTTTCGATTGCCAAAACTAGCCCTTTGGACCCGCAATGTTTACCTATTCTGATAGCGGACAGGTTTGGCTCGCTACTTTCACTTCCACTATTACGTTTTAAAAATCTTCATTTTAAATAATTTTACCGATATTTCCTTCTTTTGTGAAATCTGTAAATTTTGAGACGATTTTGGCTGTTTCAGTCTATGTGTGTGTGTGTGTGTGTGTGTGTGTGTGTGTGTGTGTGTATATGTGTGTGTGTGTGTGTGTGTGTGTGTGTGTGTGTGTGTGTGTGTGTATGTGTGTGTGTTCGTGTAAAGTTGAATTATTATTAGAATTTGAAGCAAAATAATGATTTTTAGTGAAAATGACAAGAAACGTTTGGTTTATTTTGTAAAAATATTAATGTATGAAATTGGCCTAAAGTGGAAAATTATATTTTTTAATACACTATTAATTCAAACTTTAGCATTCAGCTTTCATTTATTTTTGTTTCAGGCAGGTTGTGTGTAGTTTTATATAAAGACATTTTCAATGACGCTTACTCATTAGTAAAAAAATTAGAAAAATATATAGAACTATTTATAAGATAAATGGATATTTTTTATAAGCTATAATAAAACCTACTACACCTCATATTATATAAAAAGTAACAAATAATATTTTTGTCGCAAGGAGTGTAAACGTAATATTGGTGTATTAAGGAAAGCGATGTATATCATATCATCCCTGAGGGTAATCGTATATTAAAGTTCCCGACGCCTCCGTGCACTCTAGAATGTAAGTCCTCGATGATATACTGTATCTATAACTTATACTTGCTTCGTGGTTATTGTCGAATAAATTTAAACCTTTTGTTTTTGCTCTTTTACTAAGAAATTTAATTGTCTCTATCTTTTGCGACTTGAATTTTTACATGGCTCGTGAAATATTGTAACGTATAAACAAATTGAAGGCAATAAGGCCCATATAAGTTATTTTGATAAGATGAGTAATATTTTTCAAGAAAGTATTACCATTTCTTTTCAGAATAATCCATTCAAAATTGAAATATAAAGCGTAAAATTGAAGTATCTTAAGAAACAAATAGTGAATAATCGTATATTAAACTCTAAGCTAAAATATTTAATAAAATAAAATTAAAACCTAATAAATATACTGCTACGGTGTCAATGTTTTACTGTATATTTTAGGGAAAGGGCATCACATAACGAAAATAAAATGTAATATTTTAGATTTCTAAAGTAATGTCAATAAATGAATAAATTATTATAAAAATAACATTATTAATTTTTATTGAATAAATATTAAAAATATATTTATGATAATTGTCGGACATAAATTAGCAAATATATTTTCAAGTTACGTGAGTTTAAATTGGTAAATATATTTGTAAAAGTGGTGCATTTCAGTCGCGTTGCGGTTTACCATGTTATTGGTAAACATGCCATTGAAGGTTAAATATTGACATGATATCATCTTCAAAAACTGTTTAATACTTCTGACAATCTTCTGAATGTGTTTTAAGACAATATGATCTACTTTTATAATCTATTTATTGTAGTTTTTGTTTATTTATTGGTTATTTTTAAAAATACTAGACCATTTTAAAAATGTTATTGGTAAACCTGCCATTGAAGTTTAAATATTGACATGATATCATCTTCAACAACTGTTTAATACTTCTGACAATCTTCTGAATGTGTTTTAAGACAATATGATCTACTTTTATAATCTATTTATTGTAGTTTTTGTTTATTTATTGGTTATTTTTAAAAATACTAGACCTTTTTAAAAATGTTATTGGTAAACCTGCCATTGAAGTTTAAATATTGACATGATATCATCTTCAACAACTGTTTAATACTTCTGACAATCTTCTGAATGTGTTTTAAGACAATATGATCTACTTTTATAATCTATTTATTGTAGTTTTTGTTTATTTATTGGTTATTTTTAAAAATACTAGACCTTTGCAAAATACTGTCTTTGCATCCCTTTCTCTATCTCAACTGTCCTTCTCTCTCGTCTTCACCTACAAAATATATTTGCAAAATTTGTAGATTCTGTTCCACATCTACTATTAAACTACTATATACACGTAAATGGTAAGCCTGGCCTTGAACTTTCAATGTCAGCGTGACGTCATCGCCAACAACTTCTTTTTCTGCAAAGGTCTTTATTTGATATAATTGCTATTGTAAACTAAGAAACAATAAAGTTATTGATAAAAATGTATGACATCCCAGAGATATATGAGTTGTCATGACCGCCCTTCACTAACGTACTTTTAAACTGACTATACTAATTTATCAATATTAATTTAAGTATCAATATTTAATAAAATTGTTATTAACAAGTAATATAAAAGACAATATTTTAAAGTCTATTCCTACTTACGTCAACAAAACCAAATTTAGTTTACTTACTTTTTATTAAGTGATTACAAATAATAAAAATATAGTTACATAACATATGCGGTAAAACAGCTGTTCTACTACATAAACTATATAAAATCTACTGTTTTATGAAATCTTCCGTATTAAGCCAAACGGAACGAAATATCTTGCATACCTTGGACTTTTTATGAAAAGTGTTATCCCATATAAAGTTAACATCAATTATATAAATTAAATGACTATAATATATAAATAATATGTGACTAATAAATATAATGAAATTATATTTATAGATTCTATATTATCCTTAGTAGTTATCCCCTAAAAATTAGAAAAATGTTTTATAACTTATTGGATGAATTAATAGTATTTTATTAACGATTAAAAATTCGCATATATATATATATATATATATATATATATATATATATATATATATATATATATATATATATATATAAAGAGAGTGTTAAATAATAGAAGGAATTAAAAAAACAAAAAGTTTACCTGGTATACAAAAATTCTCGGTAACTATACAACATATCAGTATTACCCACATTTGACAATAAATTCTACCATGAGAAATCCTACTTGGTAATACCGTAGAATTTAACTACGTGGCTGAAAATAATAAAACTCATTATTTCCAAAAAATTACTTTTTTTAGAATAGTAATAAATTTCATCCCCGTTTTGAAAGGACGAGAAGAGGTTATGAACGACGATTTGTTTTATGAGCATGGATGAGGTCGTTTCTGTTCTATAGCGCCGATTAGAACTGCCAACAGTGTAATTGGTTTGGCAATTCTATCGAAATGCCTCGGTTCGTGGAAAAGTATGTAGGACCATAAGGGTATATATTGTGGAGTAATAACTTTTAGGTAACATTTAAACTAACCAGAAATATGTAAATTTCCTATTGCAAATATCTACTTTCTTTATTTAGTCTTATAAAACGTAATGACTCTTTCAATTGTCAGTCACAAAAAATATACTTACCGCCATTATTACCGTTTGCAAAAAATTTTCTTTCAAATCTTGTAGAAGATATTCTTATAACACAAAGTGTATATTAATTAACATATTATTATTTGGGATAATCCAATAAGTAACCTAATGATAATGAATGAACGAAATTTCAAGCTCATATACATTGTAAAATATAAATAATGCTAAACTAACACATAAATTGTTAAGGGATGGAAAATAAAAGTAAAATAAAGTAGGAAAAATATTCAAGATGATCAAAAGTTGAAAAAATATGTTACCAATACCGTATTTAATATATACATTTTCGTTTGTATTATTCAATATGTTTTCCCTAAATTCGCATAATAAAAAAGACATGCTGTAAAAAATATTTAGAATACATTTTTATAAATAAAATAATTATTTAAAATTGGAATGCATTCAGTTTTATGTGAAAAAATTATACTTGATATAATTTTTTTAAAATAATATGTGATGAATTGAGGTGGTGATTGTTTTAAGTTGGCGTAAAAACCTTTTGTTTATCCTAATACCAGTACACACCACACACACACACACACACACACACACACACACACACACACACACACACACACACACACACACACACACACACACACACACACACACACACACACACACACACACACACACACACACACACACACACACACATACAGAAACACACACACACACACACGCACGCACACACACACACACACACACACACACACACACTCACACACACGTACAATTCAAATTACAGTTTATAACACTTCAAACATTATTTATTCTATGTAAATTAATAAATCCCTAAATTGCAAAGTTTCGCGAACAACAGAATGCAATGATCCTCTCCAAATCAAGATTAAGATGACTAAACACCATAAAAAACATTACTTGTTTTAAATTTAAACATAAACACATTGTAATAAAGGAATATTTCGTTAGTTCTAACACTTACGGTTAATTCATGGTACCCAGAATTTCAGTAATTGAAATTTTAAGAAAAATAATAATAAATATCAACTACCAGTTGGTAGTCGATTTACATATACAAACCACTAGACTAGTA
Source organism: Prosapia bicincta (assembly GCA_036971475.1). Classification (NCBI taxonomy): domain Eukaryota; kingdom Metazoa; phylum Arthropoda; class Insecta; order Hemiptera; family Cercopidae; genus Prosapia; species Prosapia bicincta. The sequence continues at coordinate 103,414,604 of JBAIZL010000001.1, read as the reverse complement.
TTGTTCTACAAAAAGAAACTAAGCAGTTAAATAGATCATTTCTTACAAGTAACAAAATTTTCCTATCGAAATATCGAGGTATATATAATATATAGACCTATTCTAAAACTTGTCATCTTTGGCAAACTGACAAGTAAGACTATCAATTAAATGTGCATTATTTTAGACCTATAATTTCACAAATCATACATCAAATTCAAAAGAGCATTTATAAAATACGCGTTTTAAACAATAAGCAATAAGCGCCATTGCTTATTTACTAGTGACTATTGCTATAAACTAATGACTACCAAATCATTTTACATCCATAACCCGTGTAGAATAGCAATCATATTACGAATGCAAAAGTTATATTCACATAAGAAATCATATCGTCAGGGAATGTTTGTCTTCATGCAGCTTCATATATCCGTTCAATTTGTAGTACCTGCAATTGCAGTTCTAACGTTTCACCAGAATCTCATCTAGTATTGGCGAGACACACCTATCAGCAATTGAAGTTCGGAGCAGTTACGCGTTTTTATATACTACGAAACGAACTGACGTACTCCAGATATTAAGAGATCATCATATTTTTTCATCCGTGAAGCCATACGTATGAACATACTATTTGAGATTCTGGAGATACGTCGTAACTGCCCTTTATGCACAAGCAAAATGAAGAGATGTACTACAGATATTTACTGATATTACCTCCATTATATTCTCCAGATAGTACCTACTCATTATAATTTTCCATCGGTGTAGGAATAAACACACACTGCAACGTCCCCCCTGACTTCTGTTTCTATTATCTCGGCTCACGTTTGTGTACGGTGTTAAGATTCTAAAACTTTTTATTATTTTTATTTGCGCCTGCTTATCTCCGTTCCGCTCTCGTGTTCTTGTAGCCTCAAGCGTTCTTAAATTTTGTCTTGTGTTCGCCCGTTAAATGCCACGCCTAAACGCAAGCCAATTCCCGCTGACTCCTACCTTAGAGTTTGTATGACCCCCTAAAATGGTTAACATGTTTTTTCGGGTCTTTATATAGTCATACTTGTCAGTAAAGTAGTGAGGTGGAAAGAAATATTAATAATATGAACACACAACATTTCCGAAGAATCTTAACATCTTAGAAGATCTGCAGGCACAGCAATGGCACGTGCAAAATATGATCATTTTTAAGATACTTTTTTTAAAGGCTCCTGTGTTCTTTAAACATGATCTGCCAGTAGACTTCGTCTCTGGGCTTCAATACAAAAAACCAACTACTTTTTAGAATAGCTCAATAAATTGTTCTCAGAAGAGAACTCTTTTGAAGAAACATTAGGTTCTGAATTTTATATATATTTATTAATTAATGAAATTTAATTAAAACTGTACTTTGATTTAATAATCATTATTTATTAGTTGGAAAAAACTAAAAGTTTTATTGGTTGTTCAACACAGGATAAATTTAAATACCATTAAGTTTTTATAATACATTTAATTACTGGTTTTTAAAATAAAAATAAATATAATTTCAACTAAAATACATTTGACTAATTTCTATATTATATATATATATATATATATATATATATATATATATATATATATATATATATATAATTTATTAACTACATTTAAATATTTGAACAAAAATTATTTCCTAATTCAACATATTAAAAATTTTTTTATCCTCTGATTTCAAGATTGAATTGGTAAATTTTACATTTCATAACAAATAATTTTAAAATTTGTATACTTTTATAATTCTGGTCTTCCTGAAAATGATTGGCTTATGGCCAAAACCACTTTGTGAATTTAATATTTATTATTTAAGCATTTTTATTATAAAAATTAATTTTACTGAACTTAAAATTTATTTAAAATTCAACATAGAGTGAAGTCATTGTTTTAATTTTTATTGATAATTTCGAATTTAATATTTTTAACTTACTAAATTTGACGTTATTTAATATAATAGAGAAAATGATTTGCCAAGAATTTACCTGCTGGTACTAGAGTCCTCTCGTCTTGATTCCGGGTCCCTGGACACTGGAAGTAGCCATCCCAGGTAAGTAGATGGAAATCCTTCTCCATTCTCCTCTAATCTTCACGTCCTGGAGGTTGAGTCTAAAGCCCTCGTCCGTGGATCGAATTAGACGGCAGAAGCGTGGCTATTTGGCTCCATCTGGGCTATGGTGGTTGTCGTATGCGCGGATCGGCATAGTGACCGTTAGCAACTAGTATTAAAATTTTTCACAGACTGCCCTACAGGTCCATAAGTTCCTGTAATTATTGCGGCTATGTAACCCTTCCTCACCTGCTCGTCGCTATCTCCGTGCTTTTTTCTTGTACAGACAGGTAAATTTAATTTTCACTATTGTTCATTTTGGGTTTTTTTGGTCATTTTAATATGTAAATGATATTTCTACGTGGCCTAGTTCTTAAGTTAGTATTTATCGGCACTTGAAAAATTTTCACTGCACTCCCGTTTGTAAAATTTAGATCGTTATTACAGTTGTATTTTATTTTAACTTTCAATTTGTCTTAATAATACTTATTTAAGATTTTACTGACTTCTTCACTCTTTACAACGTTTCATTATACAATAAATTAAAACCTTATTATTTAAATATTATATTTGTTATTCAAATTTTTGAAATTATTAATTTCTTAGTTTGAACGGCCATTCTGATCGTTTCAACACACACACACACACACACACACACACACACACACACACACACACACACACACACACACACACACAGACACACACACACACACACACACACACACACACACACATACACACACACACACACACACACATACACATACACACAACCCACACACATACACATACACATACACACAACCCACACACGCACACACATACACACTCCATAAGGTATATATATATATATATATATATATATATATATATATATATATATATATATTTATTTATTTATATATACACATACATAAACAAGATTCATATAAAATGTAGCACCTTTGCTTTTGAAAGTAACCGCCTCATAACTTCACAGACTAACTCTTACTTCACAGTAAATGCAACCCACACATCCGTTCCTTAATTGCTTCTTTTCAAGATTTTAAAACGAATAAAATACTCTTTTAGCACTCATGTAATTACTCTTTTGAAATCTTAGTGTTCAGAATGTTTCGTTGAAATAATGTAGAATTTACACGTTAATATGTGATATTAGAGATTTTAATATGGACTCATTACAAACTTGTAATCGTTTTATTGATTTATTATTTTGTTTGTACAAGGTCTGTTTGTTTTCTGATTGTAATACCGAGAAGTGTTATATTTTTATTTAGCCTATGTCAAAAAAATGAAATTAAAACTTATTAAACCTAAAAAGTAAAAGTTACCAGACTAAATTTGAGAGTTCAACGATAACTGATGTATCAATAATACCTTTTTAAATATGTATATATATTTAACAATCTAGTTTTTGCAGTAGCTTTGTTTTTATTGACTTTATATTATTATTTTAAAATTGTTCACTTCATTATATTTTTACTCTTTAAATTTGCATGATTTTAATTGAAAACATTCTATAATTTTAAAATATTATAGGTAATCAATAATAAAAACAAATTCCCCAAATTCCTTTTTTAATCACTATCATAATGCTTTTATTGTTTTTCACTTGACGTTGCTATTGCTTTTTTCATTTTTCTGTATAATAGTAATTTTTGTAGCAGTTTACAACCATGATAATCCCATAGAGTACCTGGAATACCCTATATATGTATCTGTTGGATCATTATTTATTGCTTAATATCTTTAAATTCCCCACAAACAGTGTTGACGTATGTAATATGGCATTTTTATAAGAGGCACTTTAACAATTAAATAATTATTATTATTTGCACTTTTACTCTGTGGTATTAGTAGGAACTCAGTTTTTATCTTATATACAACCTTTTAAAACTACCCATCTTCAATTACCCTAAAGAAGAGTTTTTCATATTTAATTATAAGTTCATGTAATTAATATATGATATCACATATAAAAAAATATTATACACACACAGACACACACGTCAGCACTGTGTTGAATTTCATATTATATATATATATGTATATATAATGTACATATTTATATAATGTATAATGTATATATATATATATATATATATATATATATATATATATATGTATATATATAATTATGTGTTTTAAGAAATATATCAAAAGGAAAACAAGTAGTAATATTTACATAAAATATAGTTTAACATCTAGACTGGTTAATAGTTACAGCATTTTCTACGTTCAATGTTCATACTTTCATAATTACATTTGCTTGTTTGGTTATAAGGGAAACTGTACGAATTTGTAAATATATATATATATATATAAGTATCCATTTTTAAAATGAATAAGTAAGCATTATAAAACAATTTAACTAAACAGATAAATTATTATAATTTATATCATAAGAATATAGTTATTATAATAGGTGATAAATATAATATTATTCAAATGCATGTAATAGTCTTCTTAGGTCGAAGTTTACTATTGACTGTTTTACAGGGGAGTGTAAGGAATGTTTCAATTAGAACCTCTCGTTCAATGTTTACATAATTTGAGGTTAGCTAGGGAGAACTATTCACAATGGTAAACAATCAAAATAGTGAACTCAAAATCTCAGCAAATATTAGTCTCTAATAGAACAAATACCAGTTCATAGCAATCTAGTTTCGGTGATAATGTCACCTTCCTCACTGATTAGTAGAGAAATACTGAGGAAGGTGACATCGTCGCCGAAACTAGTATGTTATGAACTGTTGTTTGCTTGATTAAAAACTAATTTTGGGTGGGACTTTGAATTTGTATTTCACCCTTGTGCACTCGTTAAATATTTAAAAATTTGTAAATCTGATACAATTTTTGAAATTTGTAAGCTGGTTTATTACGAAATTCTATCATTGATGTAAAATGTAGTATGTTAAATTAATATAAATAATGAGAAAGTTGTAAAATGAGTAACATAAAAACGTCAGACAAATTAAGCACTCGGTTACTAACTCCTAACCTTATGTTGTAATGATTAAGGTAAGATTAATGGTGCTTTTTGGGATGAACTTACTTATAATATATTGTTGGTAGAAGAATCGATCGAAGTGATTCTCCAGTTTCCTTTCTCTCTCTCTCTCTCTCTCTCTCTCTCTCTCTCTCTCTTTGTATCCTAATTGTTAAACTTATTGTTTTTGAATTTTTAAATTAATTTTTCAACCAGATTCAGTAGCTCTGAGTAGTTGAAAGAAAAGTACATAACATGGATCCCGTGTATAGGATTTTTGGAAATGTGGTTCCACTACTTATGTCTTAACCTTATACTTGCCGTTCTGCTTTCAAGTCACACGGCATATCGTCAAGAATCTGTCATGCGGTTTCTTTAGTCACATAAACACGTTTAATTACAGATTTAAATACAATATTACAACCTTTGCTGAACGCAAAGAATCTTACTATAACGACAATTTAAGATTGCATGCTTTTATTTTCATGTTCAATACATTTATAGAACGTTTTAATAACCTGAAAAATATTTTGAAATATATTGATGTTCAGGTGGCCAATTGTTTACTCTTGTTTATAGAAAAACCGAGGTTTTAAAAATGGTTTGTTCTGGCCAATTTTGCTGTTACAATAGTTAAATTGATATAATATTTTTTTTGTCCTGTACTAAACAAGGCAAAAGTCGTCTATAAAGTCGTCTATAGACTAACTTTGCTATGTCAATTAGATTTTGGGTTAAAAGACATTCTCGAACACACGGTTTTACAGACTCAGTCTACGGAAAACTAAAGCGTGATAAAACCGTTTACTATCGATATTCCTTTTAATTTAAACCAAACTCCTATTCTAACATTATTTAGCGTATCACCTTTTGTCTGAAGATTATCCATCTTTTCTGAGAATATTATCGCAATCTTATTAGCCCTTATCTATGGTAGCCTGACTTCAATGGCATCCATTAGAAAATTATAATCGGTTGGTTGCTATGAGAAGAAATATATTGGTAGATTCAATAATTTTATTTTCTAACTAACGTTTGATAGTGATATTCCCTACATGGTTTAGAATAATGTGTTCCGTAGAATCTCCTGCAGACCTATATAGTAACGTATTTTTTATGGAAGATTGCAAAAGATATTCATCATTTATAGGTCACTCTTGTTACAGGAATGACGAAATGTCTCCCTTCAATCGGATATTCAATATCTCCCTTCAATCCCCACCTCAATAACACTTCCTTTTACTTGTTTCCAACAGCAACGTTTAGTTCTTCCATTAGTTTATTATTTCCTCGTTTTTTTTTTATCTGTCCACTATAAGTCACGTAAAAGGCTCTCAACTATTCCTTCAGTAGAGTCTGTCGTTGGAGTATAAGTCCTGTTTTTTGGTAAAACTCTTTGGCGCTGCTTAAAATCCCAGAAAACAAAATATATACAAAATAAAGTGAATCATAATACTGGATTGTTTACATCCTTTTTTTTCAAAGGTGCAAACCCCGTTTCGGTGTTGCGTTCTATAACTATTTAATGAATTTCTATTTACTTTTTAATTCGAGGTTTTATTTTCGCGGTTAACTCATTTCGCTTATACACAACTCTACAAAATTCATTCTTTCGATCTGTTGTTTTACCTACTTTTCTCTGTTAGTAAATTTTACTTTGATGAAATTTTAGTATCAAATGATTCTCCAAATCTGAAGACCGGAAGATTCTTTGTATCCTTGTTATACTTATCGTGATCGTGGCGTTTCATTGTTAGTCATTCACATTAGTTGTAGCTTGGTCAGTCAACATTTGTGACCCGTTGAAAATACACACCTTTTTTAAAGCTTGTTTTGGCTCACTTTTAGTATTTAATTTTCCTGATACTCTTTTAAATTAAGAACCATATCCTCAATCTGCCACCTGGGTATCCTCTCGAAGAAAGAATAGCGAGTTATCGACTTTTATAAATGGTTAGGAAACGTTTCAAAAGTTCTCAATTTGATAATACGTATCTTAGAGCCAACATTTTTGTTACACGAACCTATAACGTTTTAGGAAGCATATCCTCCATTTTTCACCTGGGTACCCCCGACGAATTTGTAGCGATTTCTCTACAAATGTAAATAGTTAGGAAAAGTGTGAAAAGCTCTCAACTTAACAATACTTATCTTTAAAACCATGTATTTGTTACAAAAATCTATAATTTTTTCCTAAACTTACCTTTCTCGGATTGTTGTTTGTGTTGTTCTAGAATATGTTTCGCTTGTTTGAAACAACATCGTCTCTAGATTATTTCACCATTTCGTTGTCCTCTTTTGATGCTTTCCTTTACATATTCTCTGATAACAATGTGTATTATCATCATTAAAATAAAACAAAAACTAGCTCGACTCAAAGAACTGTAGTGTGTGAGATTGGTTATTAAAGAACATCTACTCTAAAATACGGGTCATGCAAACATAAAATATTTACAAGTTTACTTAAACGAGAACCACTCAAAGATGTTATGTCAGTGGGTTTTCGGATGATTGTTTTATAGAAAGCATAAAATCTATTATAACTTTTATGTAGAAGGAAGCAAAGTTTCAAGGTTATTCGAATATCTTGTTTGTGTGACAGATAAAAGCCTAGTGTAAAAGATTCATTAATATACAGTGTTTTGCTACAACAGCCATTTCATACAATATGTGTTCACAAAAAAGGTAAAATGTTTTTATATATTTCGCGAGATAAATCAAGTGTTCAGTTATGTTTATAAATGTCTTTACTCCAAATGGGTTTCTCTTTTAACCATAACTAATCGAGGACGAACATTTGCCAAACAGGGTACAGAACTCATATTCTGTTTACAATGAAAAGCATTGGTATGACATCCCGAATGAAATATATTCGTTTAGTCATATGAAGTGTGGTCGTATTCCTGTGGCGAGATATGCAACACAAGTGTCAAGAAATATCAAGGAGACAGATGACCTGAAGTCTAAAGTGGGTTCGATCGGGTTATACACGTGTCCACAGTTTGTTCATTCCAATAGAAGAGTCAATGAGATTTCAGAATAAAAATTGTTCATCCTTCAGAAGCCCAGTTCAATTTACCAGTCTCCAGTGTTATTCATGTGTTTAATAATTTACAGTTCCATTATCGATGTTAGGAGGTGTCAGTTATTGTTTCTACTTCCAGATATATCTCCTGTGATGTATGGTCATTAGCTTTTGGAAATCAAAATCCTTTCACTATTTGGCTGTATCCAGATATCCAAGGAATTTTTACATGTCTAATGATCCTCCAGAGGTTTTTATATAACTCCTGTGATGGAAATATCAAGAAATATCAAGGATACAGATGCCCTGAAGTCTAACGTGGGTTCGATCGGGTTATACACGTGTCCACAATTTGTTCATTGCAATAGAAGAGTCAATGAGATTTCAGAATAAATATTGTTCATCCTTCAGAAGCCCAGTTCAATTCACCAGTCTCCAGTGTTATTCATATGTTTAATAAGTTTACAGTTCCATTATCGATGTTAGGAGGTGTCAGTTATTGTTTCTACTTCCAGATATATCTCCTGTGATGTATGGTCATTAGTTTTTGGAAATAAAAATATTTTCACTATTTGGCTGTATCCAGATATCCAAGGAATTTGTACATTTCTAATGATTCCCCAAAAGTCTTAATCTCATTTCAGTGTCAAGAACTCAATAGACGTTGATTTAAGAGTGTCATGGCTTTTCGTTCGATCACTCCATGTCCGGCATCCGACATGTCATCGGTATTGGTATAGTCTCATCGTCGGCAGAAATTTCAGTCTTTTGTCTTGGTCTCTTTGTAAGTGTCGCATTTATTAGGGAGCAAGACCATCAGTATAAAACTCCGAATCATGTACTACGGAGACTTTGTCGACAATCGGCAGAAAGCTACAATTATATGGACCCCACAAAGACGAGACACAAACTAGCAACTCCAGTGGAATGCATAAAAACGGCTCTTATTTTCCAGTTAAACGATTAGACTAAAGTTTATTTGGACAAGCGACAAAAGACGGAGAAGCTCGGCAGCTAAAGTCCACTCTAATGATCCCCTAAAACACCATGATGGAACCCCTTCCTAACTATCGAACGAAGCTGATGCCAAATAAAAGGAATTTATTTTATCAATCGGTCATTTGGCATTCCTCTTCATCAGTTCGTTTGCGCAATCTTCGGCTGTTTGTTATCTTGCCTCTGTTCCACTCATGTACTTTGGGTTGTTTAGACTTTGTAATGCCAGTCATCCTCGTCGCTTCCAGTGAGAAGTAGTAGTTGCCTTCGCCAGCTTAACGAAGTTATCTTCGGTTTTCATGGGCTTTTTAAAACCATGACTGACCATTGATTGTCGGGCTTTAGCTGACTCACTGTTGTATATGACGTAGGACCTGAGTTCAGTTTTTAACGGTGTTTTATCTGATCCGTTGTCTTCTTCGCCTTCTTCCGGTCATCGGATATGCCTCCAGCGTGGCTTCAATCAGCTATCCGATACATTATAAATGTAAATATTATAAATATATTCATACGATTGTTGGAGTCGTTTTCAATACAAATTTACAAATTGTTTTATGAAAAAGTGTTAATTATGAGATTAATTATTTTTTCACCATTAAAATTTGAATGACGAAAATGGTTTCCAAATTGGATAACATATAATGTAATAAGAATAAATATGTACATTTTAAAAATGCTTTGAATGGATAAACTGCAAACATTTTGTAAGGATGATCTACTAATTATGGTTGTAAACAAGGGACAGAAAATATATCCTTTATATAATTTGAATTATTTAAATAATTTCAAAAGCCTTTTAATTTGGTTTTTTATGATTAAAACCAAACCATTACACTAAATAAATGCTTTCAGTAGTTTGAGGATTATTTAAATAAACTGTATCTTTATCCCTCACTTAATTAATAGAAATCCGTAATAAGATGTGGTTATTAATTTTGAATACAGGCAGCACCCAAGCTATTATTTTATATACCTATCTATTCCATTATAACGAAAGCTTTCATATTTTTGATTCTAGAACTTCGCAATATATTCTACTGAAAACATGATTAGCTTATAACACAAGATTCATTTGATAGTAACCAATATGTCTTTTTATAACCATCCTGGAAATGAGAGAAATAACTATGCAAAGTCTCAGAGATCAAAGAGCGTTTGTGTTCCTTCGACAGTCCTTAGCTCTCTATTTAATCCGCAGTCGTTGCCCATTTTTGGCGTGATATTGTTCCGATTGTGCAATTCGGTTTAAAACATAAAAACCATTCTCAAAACGTCGTAGGAATGGACCACGAAAGAGAATGTGTAACACTAGGTCAGAAAATAAACCCTCATATAGAGAAGTTGAAACAAAAGATAGAAACAGTTAGGGAGAATCGAGATATTTTCATGATGAAAAGAAATAAAACCTCTTTTATAATGCTATGAAAACAGAATCTTGAAAATGATTATGCACCTAGAATTATAATATTGCTCAATACGGCCTCTTATATGTATATTATGCGCATTGGGTTTTTATATATAAATGTATTTATTAATGTACATTAATATAATTAACAAGATTACTAAGAATACTTATAAAACGCTATGATCGAATAATTTCATCAAAGTGTTACATTGACGAAAAGCTTCAATTATACAGTTATATAAATATTTTAATTTGAAATATATATATATATATATATATGTATGTATGTATATTAATAATTTATTCATTTTTTTAACATTCCATCTGTAATTTATAAACACTTTTATTCTGCATTAAATTTTCACTTAAGATAAATACGTCAACACCAGTAGGCTTGAAAATAGAGTGACTTGAATAACCCCATAAAAATAAAGACTAATATTCTGATCGTACTTAATATTTAGTAGAAGTAAGTTATTCACTAATATTTAGTAGAAGTAAGTTATTCACTAATATTTAGTAGAAGTAGGTTATTCACTAATATTTAGTAGAAGTAAGTTATTCACTAATATTTAGTAGAAGTAAGTTATTCACTAATATTTAGTAGAAGTAAGTTATTCACTAATATTTAGTAGAAGTAAGTTATTCACTAATATTTAGTAGAAGTAAGTTATTCACTAATATTTAGTAGAAGTAAGTTATTCACTAATATTTAGTAGAAGTAAGTTATTCACTAATATTTAGTAGAAGTAAGTTATTCACTAATATTTAGTAGAAGTAAGTTATTCACTAATATTTAGTAGAAGTAAGTTATTCACTAATACTTAGTAGAAGTAAGTTATTCACTAATATTTAGTAGAAGTAAGTTATTCACTAATATTTAGTAGAAGTAAGTTATTCACTAATATTTAGTAGAAGTAAGTTATTCACTAATATTTAGTAGAAGTAAGTTGTTCACTAATATTTAGTAGAAGTAAGTTATTCACTAATATTTAGTAGAAGTAAGTTATTCACTAATATTTAGTAGAAGTAAGTTATTCACTAATATTTAGTAAAAGTAAGTTATTCACTAATATTTTGTTTATGACTATTAAATATTTTTTTTATTTTGTAATTTCTCTTAGAAAAAAACAATAGAGTCAAGGAAACGATTTATTTTACCACTAGGAATTAGGTAAATTACATTATACCTTACAATTATTTTACTACATACTTTTACGGTATAGTTAGAAAATGAAACTCAAATAATGATAAACCAATTTGTCTTAAACAAATAACTTTACTAATTCACTGAAAGTA
>JBAIZL010000001.1:103392849-103397849 GCA_036971475.1 Prosapia bicincta | reverse complement strand
ACGATGTATGTCTCGGGCCGCTCTGCGTAGGGCACGTAACTGTATATCTCGGTCATGTTGCAGTCGCTTTGATGCAGACAGTGAGAGCCGTTGTACATGGGATCGTAGGCATCTGAAAATACACAAACATTAGCATTACAATGTGTAATAATAATTTGAAAACAATGTTACATAGTATTATTATATATTTGAATAAAAGTATACCTAATATATCGTCTATTTTCTCAAAGAATATGCAAACGAAATACAATTTTTATTCAATTTAAAAGCAGATATTTTATTAAGGAAGTAAATACACTTAAATAACAGTAAAACAAAATTTAATATGTATATGTATTTGTACACATAACGGTACAATATGTTTTTTTTTTGAAACAGTAAAAAGGTTAATGTATTTATTAGTTTTGGTATTGAGCACCAGAAAAAAAAATGAAAATTGAAAGCTTCCATAAAATTGTACTATTTTATGATTATGTATCATATTTTCTAAAAATGTACTTTACTTTCTTAGATACATGATAATTTTTAAATGAAATAAATATTTTGAACTCATATATCAGTATAGGTTTCGTAAAATGTTATATACAAATATTAAAAAAATCTTAGGAAAAAATTATATGCAGAATTATAAGTATTTATATCTACTTTTCTTAAATATCGTCATTTTAAGTAAAAGACATATCCCATACATAAATTATATTTTATTTATACATATATGTAACTATATATTTAAAAACGTAATATAGGTTTTGTTGCTGTACAACACATATAGTTATTTTCACGGAAATATTTATACATACACAACACACACACACACACACACACACACACACAAACACACACACACACACACACACACACACACACACACACACACACACACACACACACACACACACACACACACACATATATATATATATATATACATAGTAACTATTCAACTTTTGTGGAAATAGGTTATATGTTCAGAAAAAAAAATCAAAAGTTAGGAATATTTCGTGTATTCTAATCGGATTACTAAATGTATAAAACAAAATATGTTCGAGTTTCACAACCAGAAACTTTATGAACTTACATACAAATAAATAACTAAATTTATATATATAAATATATATACGAGTATATATATATATATATATATATATATATATATATATATGTGTGTGTGTGTGTGTGTGTGTGTATGTATGTTTGTGTGTGTATGAGTTACCTTGAACTATAATACTAAAATTTTGTTCATTAGTTATTTTAATTGATACTTTGAAGTGCACTATTAAACAGTGTTTGTTATATTCTCTTACCAATATTTCTAATTTCTTCATAAAGACTTTCCATGGTAGTGGAATTTCAAACTAGCGCTTTACAACAGGTAAGTTTATTGTAGATACTCCTGGACTTGAATATAAATCTGCAAGTACCCGTTGTTACCTGTTACCGAAATCCCACATTAGTAGCACAGAAAAGTTTGAATACAGTACTATACTATATTTTTTATTTGTATGTACATTGTTTTCTTTTATCAAATACGTGTAGTTACTAATATATACAAATTTGCACATACTAAAAACAGCATTGTTTATTGTAGAGCAAATGCTCTATATTCATTTATGAAAACATTTCATTTCATGATTATTAAAAACCAAATAAATTTCAGATATTTCAATATCCGTTGTTATTAAATTCAACCTTTTTAAATTATTGTTTAGTAAGTTAATTATGAAGGGTGAATATTTTTAATATTTATATCACGTAACCATATTTGTATACCAGAAATAATGTATGTGAAGAGATTCCATTCTTCAATCTAGATAAAATGTAAAATATAGGCCTACATTGGAATTAAATAAATTACAGCTACGAGAACTTAATGTTTTTATACAACATATTCATTTAGATAAAACAAACAATTCCAATTAAAAGTAATTTTAATAATTACTAATATATATGAGAAAAACCTGCAATTCAATAAACAATTGATATTGATATTGGGTACGTCTTACTCTGATATTGGGAAACTCAAGGAATGAAAAAGTTTGATTTTCCAATAAGTTGGTATATTTTATTCATGCAAGTGCAAGTCGATGGTTGAGGAAATGAAAATTAAAGCGCTAGACAGTGTGCATATTTTTTAAAATTCGTAATAAAACATTGTGATTTTTAATGGTTCAGTTGAAAAAAATACACGAGAGAATATTTTTTAAATTTGTTAAATACGGTTTCCAAAAGTTAAACACCTTATGTTTTATTTAGGTAAAGTTACATTTATGACATTGATTATTGTAAACAACTCCTAGATTCTACAAGTTGTTGGTGTATAATTAGATATACATGCCAGAATCATCACATAAAGTTCGTTTGTTTAATTCTAATGCTATGTCAAGTTAAACATCTACAAGGAGGTTCAACCCTTTTATAAAAGCAAGATAGGCTTTTACTGAAAGGAGTTATTGTTTTATGGTCCATACATAGGATTCTCTTCTTGGAAACGTATAAGTTTAATTTAAGATAAAGAAGGTAATAAAGAATATACTGAAAAACATGTAGATAACGCTTAGAGTATAGAAATATATAGCTTTAACACGTATTAAATAATAGCTGAATAGTACACACGTTATGTAACTTTAAATTTTAACCCAAATAACCTAAAGAGTTGTGTTCAATGGTCTTTAATTATTGATGCTAATATTCTCTGAATGGTTATACTTACTACTAGTAACAAAATATGTTTGATAAATTTGGTAAACATACGAGTCCCTCCCCAAACTGCAGACAAACTATACGATGAATAGTTCATTATTACTTTATTTCGTAAAGTGTAATGTTATGAAAACTTTCCATAATTATTATTAAAATTGGACATTATTTCCAAATTATATTAAAGAATTATTAGTACGTTGATATAGATATTTTTATTATTTGCAATAAAAATATACTATATAGTTAAGTATACAATAGTAACTTCCTAATTTAAACATATTTAAATAACAATTTTTCAAATATGAAGCTTAGATATTATAACGGTTCTATTTATCTAACTATAACAGGGTCACATGAAAAATGTATGGAGACAAACACACACACACACAAACTCACAAACACACACACACACACACACACACACACACAAACACACAAACACTCACACAAATATATATGTGTGTTACTATACAAAGTCTACTCTTTACAATTAGACTACATTTAAAATAATTAACAAGTACTTTTGTTTTAATACGAAAGTCCCAGAACTGGTATTATATATTTACATATTGTTATTTTATATCGGTACGAAATGTAATTGATGAAGTAAAAGAATTGGGCTTTGATGTCCTTGAGCTATATTATGGCAACGGGTGACTAATGGAGCTTCCTTTCCACTTCGGTCACATGCTGATCTTGCCGAGGCTACATGTACTAGGCTAACACTGCAATCTCACTCTCGTCATGATTTGTCAGTTTGTATAAACATCAACACTTATACTAATTAATAATGAAACATGTCCATCTAGCTAAATATAACTGTGTATGTTATAATATTGTTGGCTATTACTGTTGTGTGGTTAATTCAATGGGAATGAATTTTAATTTTGTTTCTATTTTGAGCAAAAATCTTATCTGCCTCTGATACGTCGAGATTCATTTTTCAGAGGTACTTCAAATAGCAATACCTTCTATGAAAAATATTGGAGGCATTTATATATATGTGTGTGTGAGCGCGCGCGAGCATGTGTTTATTTGTGTGTATGTGTGCGCTCGTGTGGGTTTGTGTGTATGTGTGTGTGTGTGTGTGTGTGTGTGTGTGTGTGTGCGCGCGCGCGCGCGTGCGTGTGTTTGTGTGTCTGAAGAGAGAGCGAGAGTTATCTTCTTTTCTTTTTAATCAAAATTAAGAGAAAGATACGTTTATCATGAGCGTTTCCATTATGAATTATCAATTTATTAAATTAGGACTATTACATTAGCCTTCAGTTATTTCAATATTAAACAATTCAAAAACTATTGAAGGAAATATTAATATTGTTTCTTGGAAAACTACGTATATTTTTAGTTATAAAATAAATGTGCAAGCATTTTTAAATAATATTATTAATAACATTTCAATGTGCAGCACAATTTAAAAAAAAACCTTTACTACAGTACTTTAAAACACCAAAAAGTAGAGAATCGATTCATCGACTCTCTGGTGATTGTGCTTTAAACTTGAGAAATTATGTTCTACAGATAGTCGCAATTTTATCATCTTTTTAAATTCTCATACAAATAACAATAAATACACAATCTATAGAATACAAATCGAAAAAGTCAATTGGCTATTTACATCTTTCTAGAGCTTTGAACATGTTTTGGGTACAAACAAATAAATAATATTTTGATTATATGGCGTAAAACATACTTTTTTATGTTATTTATGTATAAGAATCAATTATTTATTCTTTGTTAATTTCAATGTACATGCGTATACAGATTTCCACATTCAGACTTGACATATTACAGTATGTACTTTGCGCCACATTAACATTTGAACAGCTTGCGTTCCACATTACTCATAGAAACGTGTCAGTTGTACAAAGGAAGTTATTTAAGCTGCCATTCCTTTCTGGATGTAATGCATGACGCTATTTTTTTTCACTTATGATGTCTATTTTGTCTGACTTGTTTCACTTTTTTCGTAAATAATTTACTTACGGTAAAATCCTACATAAAATGATGCTACTAAAATATATTTGTATGGTAATCAATAAAAAACAAAATTCAACAAAGTACAGCTACAAAGAGTTCCGTGTTAAAAATCTGGAATGCTCGTCGTTAATTTTGAGCAATAAGAAATATAAACAAAAACATTATGTGTAACAGTAAATGTTCACTGTATAACCATATTTCATCCATTGAAAATAAAATTCTTATCTAAATAAGTATGTGAATGCGATATAGTAAATACTCTATTAACTGTGTCAGAAATAATTGATTAATTCCATACAAACAGAATTTTATTGAATCTATTA
>JBAIZL010000001.1:103282849-103387849 GCA_036971475.1 Prosapia bicincta | reverse complement strand
TTTGTTTTACAAATTGCAGTTTCAAAATATAAAAATCTGGCTTTATAATTGACGTTTATATTTCACTAAATAAAGTTCAATGCATCATAAACGTTTTGCAGACTTTTAGAAATAATAATAAACTTTTAATCAAAACACCAATAATTTTAAGTGAACATTTTAATACATATTTTGCAAAAGATTCATCACAACCATCAATCATTTATTTCCTTCACGAATATTTAGAATTCATAATGTATAACAATAGAAATGTAAACGCTATAAAGCATGGCCCATCAAATAAGTATTGTTAACAATATGTTTAAATAAATTCAATTCGAAAAGTTGTTATATATCACTTCTGTCATCGTATGAAAATTGCATCGATTTTAGAATATAATAATATCAATGACTCTTCGATTAATTTTAACTTTGAACACTTAAATAATAAAAACGTACCATGAATAATATTTAAATAATGCATGTAAGATTAGATTTTTAGCAATAAATTATATGTAAATAATGTGATGATAAATTAGTTTTAAAACTAAAAATATACTACAAAATTGTTAAGTTACATAAATTTATACTCTAACCTAAAACCATTAAGAAGGATTAATATTATCAAATAAGTTAAATTTAAAAATAAATAAAGTAAAATAGTGATACAAATGCAACTATTGTATAAGTGCACAATAAATATATGTATTTAATTAAAATATTCACGAGAAAGGTGTAAAATATCGAACTTATATTTATTTTTAATGAATACTTTATCAATATACGCCTCTGCAAGTTTAAGTTCTCACAACAATTCCTCAGTGTTAATTTCTTTAAGATTTAATTTGAGTTAATCCTTAACTTCAGAGTCTTTAGGGAATATAAATTGTTCGTGATTATTAACCAATTAAATTTCCACAACTGTCATAAAGTTTTTAATTTATACTAAACATAAATGAGTATTTACAGAAATAATAAAACCTCACGTTATTGCAATGCTACTTTCGTTAAAAAAAAATTAAAATTTTACATATTGATAATAAACGCTTCTTGCAACGAAATATAATTTATTAAATATATTAAGTGTTTTTTTGAGTAAAGTATTAAAATACGTTTTTGTATTGCTTTTTTAGATCGCGCTTATTTTATTGTCGAGCAGCACTTATTTTACTGTCGAATATTTATATCATAACTATAGTATAACTACAAGTGAAATTTTTCATTAATTTTATTAGGAAATGTTTATTATTTATGTTTTACAAATAAGAACTTTAAACATATTCCCGTAAGTATTCGCTATAACAAGAGTACTAATAATACGTAATAGTAAAAGTGAGTGAATAGCAATGTAGTTGTGTTCAAACAAAAAACGGCGCTGTATAT
This sequence comes from Prosapia bicincta, assembly GCA_036971475.1. Taxonomy (NCBI): domain Eukaryota; kingdom Metazoa; phylum Arthropoda; class Insecta; order Hemiptera; family Cercopidae; genus Prosapia; species Prosapia bicincta. The sequence continues at coordinate 103,386,487 of JBAIZL010000001.1, read as the reverse complement.
GCAATTTAAACGCAGACGAAACTCAGGTAGAGTTCTGGTCATGAAAATAAACGAACAATAAGAAAGTAAAAATTGTCATGTTTAACACCTTAGTAAAGATAGTTTGAGATCTTTAAATCCAAAAAAATGTATCAACATTTTAAAAAAATGTATCACTATGTAAAAACCTTTAGTTGTGAATAATTGTTATGTACTCCTTCTTTTGATGAGTTGGAATTCGCACCTTTTATTGATTATTTACATGAGTTCAAAATTATTTTAGTGATAAATGAAAGTTACTCTGTTAACAAACATTCACCGTTACCCAACCTCTAAAGATTGATTCGTTCTTTTCTCAATTATAAACTTTAATGACAGTTATTTTCACTTATAAACTGTATGAGATATATAATACAAAGGAAGAGCTTAGAATACTCTCTTGTTGCTTATAGATCAGTGGAATGATTTACCTTTTACCTGCTGTTTAGATTACAGTTGCAATGTAACGTGTCTATTAATTATAGAAGATGTTATTTAACCCTAGTCCAGAGGACAGGCCGCAAACCGATAGAAATCCCTATCTGCAAAATGTTTTTATTTTCAGTTCACTAGTAGTTATTTTATTATACAAATAACGTAATCCTTTTACATGTAAATGTTACTTTTATGTGCATATACTTCATTTTAGGAAAATATGGAGAATGGGTCTATGACCGTATACTATTTATTGTATATTTGTCTTCAATAATATGTTTTTGATATTGTTGGTAAACACCTAATAATGACTTTTAAAAAAAATTAAATTTTAAAACTAATTAAATTAAAAATGCATAAATGATTTTTTTACACCGTGTGACTTTTTCTATGGCTTATAATTTAATTTTTTACATGAGAATGCAAAAAGTATTGACATTTTTGGAAATATAAATGAAGAACGCTTCGTACCATGTGGCAAATGAGAATGCCAAAGTTGAATCTATTTCTAAACATGAAATATGAATTAAAGATAAATCCAAAATCATCACTGCAAGTATTATCTCTTGATGTTTTGTATACGCAACGATATTTAGTTTAACACTTTGACGGCCGTTGGGGACGTATAAATCCGCTACGGTGTAGACCGTACACAGGGACTGCACCGGACGTGTACGCCCGAGCGAGTTCAATACAGATAAACGGTCATTGTAGTCTAGATGACTGCTTAGCTGCTGCTTTCTCTACGCTACAGTTCCCGCCAAACGGTATACTTGGTCCACAGTTTTATTTTTATAATTTTTCATTTTTATATAATTATTTTATTTATTCTGACTATATATATATATATATATATATATATATATATATATATATATATATATATATGTATGTATATATATATATATATATATATATATATATATGTATATATATATATATATATATATATATATATATATATATAAATATTGCAGTATGTTTTCTTGTGTATTAATAAAGAACATAAGTCTAAATACAAATACAAGAATTATAATTGAATTTACAATTCAAAGCTTTCCTTGGCTAACAGTACCAACATCATCAGGAATATTAAACAATTCAATTTAATTTGAATTGTTTAATATTCCTGAAGATGTTGGTACTGTTAGCCAACGAAAAGCTTTGAATTGCAAATTCAATTATAATTCTTGTATTTGTTTTTAGACTTTTGTTCTTTATATATATATATATATATATATATATATATATATATATATATATATGCTGATACGTATATATATGCTGATATGTTGACTCGCTCTTCTACTGTTGTTGGGTTCACCTAGTCATGCTGGATGAGATTCTAGCGAAACGTCGGAACTGCGAATTTATGGGCTGCAGAATGAACGGATGTACTCCAGATAGTAACTATTCATCATATATATATATATATTTTTTTTTAAAACAACACAGGTTTTACAAATACAAGAATATTTATTATTTTAAATTTTGGATTTAAAATAATAAATATTCTTGCATTTGAATAACCTATGTTGTTTTAAATTATTAAACAAGAAAACGTATTTATATATATATATATATATATATATATATATATATATATGTATTTATATATATATATATGTATATATATATATATATATATATATATATATGTATATATATATATATATATATATATATATATATGTGTATATATATATATATATATATATATATATATATATATATATATATATATATATATATATATATAGAAGCGTCTGGTTGTTCAATTGCTGTTTTTTTATTCTGTAAATCTTTTACTAATTCTTCTTTTAATTTTGTGTTCGACATCCTATTATTTTGTTTTTTGTTGAATACAATTAGGGCATCGACCAAAGTAGTCCCAAATAAGCATTCAATTGCAATTTTATGATACCATTTTACCGTTTGTCTAAGATCAGTACAATAAGACGTCATCTGGTTTGAAGTAACAATCGCGAATTTTCATTTAATGGTACCCACAATCATGGCTAGTTTATTTGTTGTTTTCCCAAATTTATTTCTTACTCCCACAACGTCAGAATAGCGCTTTGTAGACATCATAAGCACATCTCGTTTATCGTACCATTTGAGCATAGGACTAGCTCGCGAATTTTTCAATGCTGTTACTTCACCGCGTTTGAATTTTGTTTTTACCTCTTTCGGATTTTTTCCGTAATGTGCCCAAAAGGTGAGCTTTTCTATTCAACAGCTTGTTTGATAATTCCAAGCTGCATTAGTAATTGTCCACTACAATAGTTCTGCCAGAGCCCAGAGGGTCTTCTGAAAATGTCATAATGACGTTTGTGGGTTCAGTACCGCTGGAAACTCCTTCTCTTTTGTATATATTTTCCTACTGTAAGTATAACCGTTATCACAACACAACTTGAAAACCCTCATTCCCCATTTGCTAGCCTTGTTTGGAACGTATTGTTTGAAGGCTAATCTGCTTCTAAATGGAATTAGTGACTCGTCAACAAAAATGGTTTATCCCGGCATGAACATTGTTTTATAATTTTCCATAATTTATTAACAAGACGTGAGATCTTAACGGTCCTTCGCAATACAATCTTCATTGGTGCCATTTTCATAATATAATCTTGAACCTATTTCTGCTTATTACTAATGACACCTTGTGTGTGTCACCAGGGTGATACTCTAGTATGATCGAGTCATTTGGGTTAAAAGCTAGCCCCTTGTAGCAAAACAATGCTAAAATTTTCTTTATTTTCTCCTTAGATGTCTGTACCTATTTGTTTTCTTAGATTGCTGCTGAATGTTATTTAGACTTTGATTAGCATAAATATTAGTTAACCTAACCATCATAGCAATAATGTCATCATCGACAAATTTTGAAAACCATACCGGAAGGGGTATCATAACACTGTTCCACCCGGAGTAAAACTTTAATTAAAACTGATCCATTGATCGCTAATGATCTTCCATTCTTATTCTCGAGCTACAGATACATTTACATTCGGATGAATGGGATACGATGGCGTAGTTACTTGTGAAATTGTATGTTTTTGAACCGACTGCTGATTTCTCCAACTGTACTTATAGAAGCAATTTCAGCTGTGAAATGCTCAAACTATATTCGGTGGCGTTTTTTTTTGTATTTTCTTGGTAAGAGTCATTAATACTTTCAGAATTTGACTCTTGACCTGACTCAAAATTAGGGTCTTCTGGTAAATCCTTTCCAAATAAATCACAGCTCGAATCGTCAAAATTTGCAGGGATAAAGATAGGATAATTCAAACACGGGCGAGTAGTAAACGAAAAATAGACTAAAACCTAAACACAAAGATAGCAGCATGAAAAATTCCCGTATATATAAAGTGATATTTATGAAATTATGGTGTATATAAGGAACCTGATTTCCTGCTTACCTCAATGTAACTACTCTCACTGGCACACGAAAAGAGCCCTGACGTAGAAATGAATCACTCTCGGTTTTCAGCTCTGCGCATGCGCTGTCGATGTATACCTGTCCTACAAACATAGATCTAGTTGTATGGAAGTTTTTTAATAGTTATAATCTAGTAAGTAACATAAGTATATAAAGATAGATAAAAGTATGAATTGTATTATGTAAGGGTGTACAAAATAAATTATATATGATCCCGTTTCTGGATTGTAGTTTTCTGTAAATCTAACGTTTTGTGTTAGAAAATTTTTTTGGGAATGACCTTATCGTATGACCTGCCTTGGGGTTTTCTTGTGTGCCGGAAACAGTATCAAAATTACTATTTGAGTGAGTAATTACATAGAGCTTAGATAGAATGGAAGCTCCCAAATGTTATACGAATAACCCACCCCGAGTGCAACCCCGACGGTAATACACAGAATCTTTTACAGAGCAGGTCGTTTACGACCGCTTCAAAATTTTTATGTTTTTACCACTAATTATATAAATTAACACTGAATTTAATAAATATGAGTTCTTTACTATATTAAATTCCAAAATAGGTTAAATAGAATTTTGGGCTAATCCAGAAAACAGTGAATCTATCTGTGGTCATCAAAGTGTTTTAAATACCTTAAATCAACAAGATGTAATTTATAACCCATTCGTAGAACCTTGATTCGACTTATGAAGCGTTAAGTGACATGCTTCATACAAGAATAATATAATACTTTATGCAACTAAACACCAGACGTTTTACAAGAAAAATAGTTTACAGAAACTTGTTCAATAATCAACAGGAAAATAAATTATCCCAAAACAATATTAGTGAATAAAAAATTATCGAAAACAGAATGTTTAAGAGATTGTTGTTTATTGCTTCAAGAATACACACCATAAACAGCTTAGAAATTCACTTTGAATTAATATCTTGTAAGACTTTTGTTAGGTTAATAAAGTATCATAAAGTATCATTATGTAGTATATTATGCAGTATTATAAAAGCGTACAATGTCAGCACTTTAATGACACATGATTGTCCCATTTACTAAAAGGTAGAATATCGTAAATTTTTAACCTAACAATGACATGTTAGTACTAAATTGAGTTTCAAGCCGGAAAAGTGATATTCCGAGTCGCTGCCAAATACAGGGTTTAAATGTTTTATAATTAAAAATTTTCAAATATATACAAACTTACTTACTAGCCAACGCCCACGTTTGGCAGGGAATATATACATACTTTTGTAGCTTAAAGTCATTTTTGTTCAGTAGTTATATATTTAGGTGTATTAATAATTACTAAAAATAAAAACAAATATCTTTGTATACTTAATAAACGTAAAAAAGCATATGTTTTGAAAACATATTAGGATTTTACAATCCTAATAATAAAATTGAGTCAAGAAGTTTACTAATAAGAAATATTAATGATAACGTCCTACTAAAATTACTTGGTTTTCAATAACTGTTTATTGATTGATATACTGTAAAATACTTTGATTTGGTTGTTGATAGTAGTAAATTTATATATTCAGTATAAAGATTTAAATTATTACAATAATATTGTTATAAAACACACTGCGAGACACGTCAAAAGCAAACTAATTTGGAAAGACATGCAAACGGATACAGCTACAGCGAGGCATCTTCCTACGGAAATTTATATTACCTTTGTAGCTGAAGTGATTATTTAACTTGTTTATGTAGCCTTTAAAACTATAATATAATTAAGTAGAGCGTGACGTAATTAAGTGCGCATGTATATAATGCAATTGCATTCAAAGGTTGTAGCAGGAAGACAGGAACTTGTCTTAGGTAATTTCTATGATAGAGTGAAGTGGAAAATCACGACATAGGAATTAAAATTGTTCTACCTTATGTTTAGGTAATTACTCAAATAATTGTTTTTGAGAAAGAGTACCTTATATTTTATGCATAGTAAAATTAAGAAACTACATTACTCATAAATATATTAACAATTATTAAAAGATAATAATAATTTTATTGCTTACATTAGTAATATTTAAATAAAACAAAAATATGGCCTACTCAATAAGAATATTATTATTTATCAGGTAAGCTTGCAATATTTAAATTTTCCTGAAAATTTAAAACATTTTGTTTTATAATACATTCACAAATCATAATCCCCTTGTTTGAAAAAAACGAGAAGTAAAATAATTTCTGAATAAAGATCGCAACGATCGTTCGATTTTATTATTCAATAGAACTTATGAAAAGAACCATAAAATTACAAATAACTTCATTTATTCAAATATACGAAAAAATGTATAAATTCGTCCTTTGGGTGTTGTATGACTACATCTAGAGTTATACAAAACTTATGAAAAATAAGCAAGTTTGTTTAAAATTTTATTTTATTATAAAGTGAATCCCATCTTTAATAAGATTTCTCGACACAAAATTAATTAAGAAGTTGTTATTAAGTACAAGGAAACAAAGACAGGAAACAAAATACCGGCAATCCTTTCAAGGAAATTAGGATTCATCCGCACACGACGTTTTATAAGAAAATAAAAAGCATAAAAAATATAATGAAAAAGTAGATTAGAAGAGATAACTTTATTTTATTTTATTTTTAATAACTTGTTTAAAACATAGTCGTTTACCCAGTGTTACAAAATAAAAGTATTATATAACTTGATGAAAATACATACATATATATATATATATATATATATATATATATATATATATATGTGTGTGTGTGTGTGTGTGTGTGTGTAAATGTAAATGTATATAGTAAATAGGAGCAGTATTTTCATTTACGAGAAAACGAAAGTTTATTCATTCGTAAAATGATTTACGAAGTTCATTTAAGAAAAACAAATACACAAATTACTAACAAAACTGACAACAAAATTAAAAATACAGAATAATAAATAAAACAATAATCAAAATAATATTTACGATAAATATGTTACATATAATATAAAATCATGATTGTAAGCAATTATATGTAGGACAAACAAAGAAGAAACTAAAAGAAAGACATAATGAACATTTAACGCTTGTATAAAACCGAACATTTACAAATCAAATTGGTCTACACATTGTATCAATAATTGGCACAGTTTGCTAAAATAGAAAATATGAAATTAAATAAAGTTATAAACAAAGGATTAAAATGAATATATATGAAACAGTAGAAATTTATAAGCATAATGTTGATGAAAAATTAAATAAATTCACGTTTAAACAACACAACTAACAATTTCCAAGGTCATTTACGTCAAGCTAAAAATTACATAGACGTAAACATACCATTAAACATGTGATTGACATGTAGTATACATGATTTAATTTTTTGTAACTAATTGTTATATTATTATTTATCCTGAAGATGATAAGACATTTATTAGTGAAATGCTCCGAAAAAGATCCAATAAAAAGAATTACTTTAATTGAAATATTGTATTATATTACCATATTACAGAAAAAAATATATGTATGTATGTGTGTATATATATATATATATATATATATATATATATATGTATGTATGTGTGTGTGTGTGTGTGTGTGTGTGTGTGTGTGTGTGTGTGTGTGTGTATGTATGTATGTGTGTATGTGTGTGTGTGTGTGTGTGTGTGCGTGTGTATGTGTGTGTGTGTGTGTGTGTGTGTGTGTGTGTGTGTGTGTGTGTGTGTGTGTGTGTGTGTGTGTGTGTGTAAAAAGCCATAAAATCAAAACATTAACATGTCATTTCATTTGTTTAGTAAAATATAAATAAAATCATGAAGATGGTAATTCAATTTATTAGTAAATAATCATCCTTATCTATTGGACCGAAATTTATTTTTATAAAAAATGCATTATTCTAAAAGGTTGCTTAGCGTAAAGGACTAATACACTCTTTAGGCAATCTAATTTCGCCTTGCTACAGTCTCATTTGGTTCTATGAGTATCAAAGACAGTTCTCCCTTGCCCTCTTGTATATCCGTTGTTAATCCTAGGCCGATTATTCTGGTTATTTAACCACAGAAAGTCTTTGCGTCCGTAGAAAGTAATAGGCTTTATTTGTTGCCTTCTACTGGCTAATATAGTTTTAATCGAATCGCCACTGTCATATTACATAAGTCGTGCTATTCAATATTGTTTAATTATCGTGTTGATTACTTGTTTCTCTATTATTATATGTTTAATTCTTAGTTATCAATTGTAGGTTAGAGTCACAACAATTTCAGGTTAATGAGATATAATTGTTTGTTTTTTAAAAATACTCACTAATATGGCACTTTTGTACCTAATCTACATCTCTATATTTTTATCATAATTTCATTGCATTTTGTTACCGTTGCTAATACTAATAGTAAATACATTATGTTTTTAATATTCGCCTAAATTATAGTTATCTGATCGTAAAAATATTCCCAAGTGATTTATTGTAATTACTTAAGTAAATTTAAATTTAAAACAACTATTTAATTAATTTATCTCCTAATGTGTATATGTTTTACACATTCCTTCTAATAGTTCACAATCTTCTTACATATATCTTGTACAAATTTTCTATCGTTAATAAAACACTTTTTAAACTTAAAGTGGATGACACCAGATGTTAATCCAGATGTTTTAAAAATTAATTCATTATTGAAATTTAGTTAATTTATTTTAGTTTTAGTTACCCGTAATTTATTTTAGTAGTAATTTATTTTAGGTAATTTATTTTAGTTTAGTAATTTATTTTAGTTACAGGTATGCAATATAATTATCTCGTCACATTTGGCTTAAATTAAGTGATAACATATGATTTCATAAAACAGTTGATTTTATGTTATAGGTAATGGGGTAGAACAGTTATGTTAACGCATGGGTTATGTTACTTATTTATATTAATTGTAATTATTTTTAAGAATTAATTTTTAGAATCGTTCAAATCGTTCTAATTAAATAAGTAGAAAGCCCCTATTTAATATCTTTAAAACTTGACCAGAACTTTTATTGGGATTTTAACTTGATGAAATTTATTTCATGTTCAATACGAACGTGAGTTTGGACTTCATTGAATTTAAATCAATTTAGCGTTTTGGGTTTACTAGTGTTAGAAGAGTAGCTACAATTCTTACTTTGTCATTATTATTTAATTTAATGATAACTGGAAGATATAAAACTTATTGGTATGCGCTAGACAGAAGGAATTTGTGAACAAAAGTGAAGTAATTAGAACATTGATAAGAGGAATGTGTTATCAATTTGTAGGGAATAAATGTGAACAAGTGACCAAACTGCAGTAATCGATTCCTCAAAATATTATTCTTAAAACGAAAAAATTCAAGGATTTTTCCTTCTCATTTTCAGAATGGTCAATAATACTTTTGAGTTTAATAGTTTTTATTATTGTATGTTATGTTTATCGTAGAAGAGTGTCTTTATGCAGTGATGAGCGAAGTAGGTGGATATGTATTGTCAGACTATTGACGCAAATATATGCACCACAATCAATAACAACAGATATAGTGGGTCCGTACCTAACTGCATATGTAGGAGTATCATTATACGGTATTAGGGTTCACTAGAAGAGCTAAACTGACTGGAAAGAATGTAAGCCATACTACTTAACAAAAAAACCCTACTTTAAGAGAGGGCACCAACTTATTTTTTAATTACAAAACAAAAATGTTTTAGAGAATTAGAGTTTTAGTAGAAACTTAAATGCTAAATTACATGATACATAATAGGTTTTAGTGTACTAGTTATTTAAAAACAAACTCATTTGAGGCACTTCAAAGTACATATTTGAAATATTCATTAGAAAAAATGGGTTTAAGGTTATACTTTTAAAATAAATAAAAGAAATGTCTTGATCGTTATTTTTAATAATGCATTATATAGTTGGTTTTATAACAATAATATTTACTAACTCGGAACAATACCTGAGAAAGTATATTTCTACATAGTTTTGAATAAACCACTCTAGAAATGATTTAGAATTTCAATTACAGAAAATTAAAGCAACCTCCCTTTTATACACTCCACACTCTTTGGAAAATGCAATGAGAAGCTGGCAATAAAAATGTAAATATCAATGGCGAAGTGTATAAGCGAATTCAAGTTTTTATCATGTAGAGAAAGAGCGAATTGATGTACAATCTATCATATCTATATCGAATGTAACAATAATATTTTTAAAATATGATATGGATTAAATACTGGAAATTTAGTTTTATATGCTTTTATAATTACTGGATGTAAATAATACGCTTTAATCATTTTTGTAAAAGTACGTTTTGTAAATAAAATAGTCTATTCTTTTCATATGCGTCGACTTTACATGTTCAGAAATCATTTCCTGGGTTGATCTTTGAAGTAAATAGAAGAAATCCCCACGATGTCACTGGTTGTGATTTATGGCATTGAATCAAGCCTCTTTATCTTTTTGAATGTAAGATGAGTGTTAGAAATGAGAATGGTAAGTACTTACACAGATTAGACTACATGATCTTTTCTGAGAAAGCAATTGCAACCGCTTTTACACACTTATTTAGTTATAGATTTAAACTTTAATAAATAATTAGTATACATTATACTGCGATTTTGTCTGTTATTCATAGTTTTCAAATTGGATTGAATAAAAGTTATTTGACATGATAATATCCATATAGAAAAATATTATTAAAATAAGAATGTTATAGTGGATATATAATTGATAATTATGTTTAAGATTGAGGAGGTATGTATACTATTATTGAATAAAACTTTCCACAATAAAAAAAATGAATAAATATCTAAGAACGCCAAAGAATATTTACACACAAATTGATAAACAAATGATAAAATTTAAAATGAGTGTGATACTATTTAAAAGCAATACCACTTTAGAAAAAAGCAAAAGATTTAGCAAAAAGACCTTTATTGTCATAACAATTGTATACATTAACAAAGCCGTTAATAAAACATTGGGATGGGGTAATCTAAACAGTACATCTGCTGGCACTAACTGTAGAATCGAACTGGTAATGGATAACTAAAACCGGAATACGTTAACACATTATTGTTGGTGTGCACAATAAATCTATTAGCAATAGAATGGACTTACTATAAATTTCACTTTGTCAAGAGTATTTTCCATAACATACTAGCATTTGTTTGAAAACACCTACTCTCCTTGTAGAAAGACAAAAAATGCAATGAAAACATTGTAGAATTCGATACGTTGACGATGCATTCTATGGTTGAGGGTAATGAAAAGGGGCTAGAATTGCCATTATTCGATTTGAGTTAAAAAAAATGACACAGACTGGCTATATATATATATATATATATATATATATATATATATATATATATATATATATATATACATATATTGGAGGTGAATCTACATAAGAAAATGGAACGAGATATTCATAAAAACAAAAAGTCATAAATGGTTAACAAAATATTTCCGTATTTTAACGCCTCCTATGAAATAGGCTGGTACTAAACTTTTTTGGGCACTTATTGAACTGCGGAAATAATAGTTGTTCATAATTTTTGAGGTGATAAATCATATAATAAAGCCCCAGACAGTACCTGTAGGGAGTTTTGAAAAATTGGCTATAAAATAGAATTAATTTGCCATAAAATCGAAGTTTTTTTATATTTGACGTCTAACAGGTGTTTTAAATGGGTAATAAACACATTATAGTACTAAAACAAAATAATTCTCAGCAAAATATGCAAATAATGTTTACCACAAAAAAAAAAATTAAATATATTGTTTCTCAAATTTAATGTTTAAGAATTATTTATCAAGAAAATGGAAAACTTGTTTACTTTTATACAGAAAATATAATACTTTCAATGTAAAAGAATGCGAAACAAGGAAAACTACTTATAAAAAGAGGTAAATAAATAATATAGATGTTTTATAACAATTGTTCAAAATTATATTCTTCATATTTAGTGTACACAGTTATCGTTTTATAATGCTTTGTGGGGTCTTTGTCATTAGCGGAATACTTTTAAACTGTAAAATACATTGAAAATGCTTCCATTTCACTCCGTTGTATTTATTTTTTTGAAGTTGACCAACGATTTTACTTGGTCCTACTCATAGGCCATTGGAATCAAATTAGATGAATACGACGGCCAATTGATTGGTCTTCCTTGCCCAATATATAGTTGTTTGTAAATCGTAGGTTCAGATAATTTTTGACAAATAACTGTACAGCAAACATTCTCAGGAGCCCCTTTTAGATGGAATCAAATTTATTCTGCGTCCAACATGAAAAACGGAATTTTCCATCCTTTTACAGTATAATATGTTATCAAGCCTGTTTTATTCGCTTTGAAATAAAATGCCATAATACACCACTAACATTACACCCCCTTAATAATGATCCTAATCATTTAGCACGATGCTATTTCGTAGGAGGTGAAATCGGGGCGAAAACATTTGCTGGCCTTAACTCTTTATTTAAGATTTTTTGGACTTCTAATCATATTAAAGTTTTGATGCAATGAAAATATTGGAAACAACCCCAAAAATAATCAAACATAACAGATAATCCAAGTTACTCAAGTTTAAACCGTTATGGACATATCGATGTCTATGTCATCATCATCATCATCATCATCATCATCATCATCATCATCATCATCATCATCATCATCATCATCATCATCATCATCATCATCATCATCATCATCATCGTCATCATCATCATCATCATCATCATCATCATTATCATCAGAGGGTATGTTTTTAAAACTACAATTTAGCAAACAAGAAGTTACAAACTACAGTGACTTTAGTTTGTCACTCTAGCTTGTAACTTCTTGTTTGCTACACTGTAGTTTTGTATTAAGAGCCTCTGATGATGATGACATGGTCATCGAAATATACATAAGGGTTTAATCTTAAGTGACTTTTATTATCAATTATTTTTGATTACTTTTGTGGTATTGATGTCGTTTCCAATATTTTCATTATAATATATCGAGCCACTGTGTCCTGGATCCTAGTTTATTAAGTTTTGAAATGGAGATTCATCTCTCGAAGAATGTCCGTTTCTTCGTAAAACACCTCGTATACTAACTATATGTATTGACAGAACCTAATATGCAATGTACCTAAAACGTATACAACTTACAATCCTATTTAGTAAGAAACTGGCCTAAATATCATTGTTCACGGACTTTTGTAAAAGCAACAAGTACTGTTTTCCTTATAACTACGGTAAGTAATAATTGATACATTGTTTTATTAAATTAAAAAAGTCATAGCCCAAAATAAATAATACGGTATATTCATTTTAAAAATAATTGTATATATATATATATAAATGAAAAAACCAAATATCTACCTTTGAAACCTAAGAAACAAAAATTCTAAAGTACCTGTAAAACGACCAAACACTTGTAATTTTATTACATTTTTTGTAACCTCGTATTACTGTATTTACATACTCTTAAAGTATATTTATAGATCTAACTGTTTTCGAAAACGGATCCAACGATTTTCCAGCAATAGTTTTATACGGGTAAGGGTTCTGAAAGCCCAGGAGTTGATTGTGTTTCGTAATTTAATTGATTTATTTCGAATAATTTCGTACTGTGGTGTGTGTTGCTTAATGGAGTGGAAATACAGAAGCGGAAGTTCTGTATTTCTCAAAGTCAAGCAAATAGATATTACCAAAATGTTCCATTGATGGAGCAGGAAGTATGGGAGAGACCATAGTGTACAAAAGATTACATGGTTTCTTAATTTTTGTGTGTGAATAGCTTTTACTTGTATAGTTTCTATTCTTCTGTCAAAAAGAAAAGTTCCACAATTCTGAAGGCTCTTTAACTTCAATACTAATTATTAAACCAGGACCACCTAAATCTGAAGAACTTGAAAGAGTTAATCTCGAGCAAGTAAAAATGAATCATTAGAAAAACAATAATTTCCGACTTCTTTTCTAGTTTATTACAAAATAAATATATGGATGCAAACGCGGATCAAAGAGATTTGCTAAATATTTTGTAAGCAATAGCAATTTTGAATTACCGATAAAATCAATATCAAACGATATTCTTTCAAAGGAAATCTAATTACAGAAGTAATTGCTTCTCCGAGTTTCAGCAGCCGGTGATTACAATTTAAAAGTAATATAAGACAATATTTATATCACTCAATAAAAAGGTTTTGTTGTTCGATTACGAATTTCAAATGAAAGAGTAGTTAAATTTAATAAATATTTTATTCAAATTATTTTAATAATATTAAAAGTAATATACTATTTCATTTCGGCTCTTCTGAATGTTATTTCCATTTAATTTAAATTATTTAAGTTTCACCGTTTAGAACAATAATTTTAGTAATAATCAAAACGTTTGTAATCTAAAATGCATAATATTTTGAGTGTTGGAATAATGTAATTTTTATTTATAAATGAAATATAAATCCACCACAAATATTTAAATTATGTTTTTCAATACATAATCATATTACTGAAGATGAAGAGCGTTTCCATTGAAAACATTTCGTATAATCTAATATTTATAATGTGTTTGGTTACGTTTAATGTTATTAGTTACACCGACTCATGTGGTAAGCTCAAACATTGATGATACATGAATTTAATTTAATTGAAAGACGTTTTCGTTTTGTAAACAAATAAATAAAAAACCTCTGATTTATAGTGTTAAATTGTTCTGAATGACATTAATAAATGTATAAAAGAATGAGTGTGTGAAAAAAAGATACCTTCAATTTTGTTATATATATATATATATATATATATGTATATATATGTATATATATATATATATATATATATATATATATATATATATATTTATGTATATATATATATATATATATATATATATATATATATATATTAAACAACATAGGTTATTCAAATACAAGAATATTTAATTATTTATATTCAAAGTTTTTCGTTAGTAAACAGTACCAACATCATCAGGAATGAAATTACAATATGTAATTTATTTATGTAATGATTGTAATTTTCATTTCTGATGATGTTGGTACTGTTTACCAGCGAAAAGCTTTGAATATAAATTATTAAATATTCTCGTATTTGAATAACCTATGTTGTTTTAAATTATTAAACAAGAAAACGTATTATATATATATATATATATATATATATATATATAAATGCTTATAATATATTAGTATTTTGCGAATATAGAATACATTTTATTTTAAATTTAAAATAGTAAATATCTGGCAATAAAAATAACTACGCATGCACTTTTAAAGATTTTGATAACCAACAGAAACATAGTGAACTATTTATATTTGAAAATATTGCGGTATTATATTTGTTTTTTTTCTGTCGAATTGAGAATAAAACAGATTTTTACGTTTAAAAAATATATTATATGAATAGTTTTACAATATAGTAACCATGCGTATTAAACGAAAATATTAGTTTTCTAAAAATATAAACTTTTGAAGGTGTTAAAATACGTCTTACTGTAAACGAAACTTTTACTTCTTTTGATCAAAAGTTATATTAGAAAAACATTTCTTTTAAGTTTGATACCTCTTGCGAAAATATAAACGTTTTTAAAAGTAGGCTTTACAAATTGGGTACAAAACTTTGTGAAATTTTAATGTATTGTGTGGGTGTATGTGTGTGTGTGTGTGTGTGTGTGTGTGTGTGTGTGTATGTGTGTGTGTGTGAGTGTGTGTGTGTGTGTGTGTGTGTGTGTATGTGTGTGTGTGTGTGTGTGTGTGTGTGTGTGTGTGTGTGTGTGTGTGTGTGTGTGTATGTGTGTGTGTGTGTGTGTGTGTGTGTGTGTGTGTGTGTGTGTGTGTGTGTGTGTGTGTGTGTGTGTGTGTGTGTGAGTGTTTGTTTGTAGACAAAAAGAGCGGAAGTAATTTAAGTACAGGGTGAGTCGTAAACGGCTTTGAAAATGTACACAATTGTATTAAATAATTACAGAATCGATAGAGGTGGTATTTTGTTTGAAGACAATACTAGTTTTATTTATTTTTGTACAATTGATTTTGAAAAAGAACTTCCTATAGAGGAAAAAGTAAAAACCCTTACTTCAATAATCTTCAGCAATGAGTTTTCGTTACGTGTTAGTGGCAAGGTGCAAAATCTAGGGAAACAAAAACCCAAATGAAACCCTTGCCTTATGAGCGGTCGATGGCCTTGGCACCCACCCTCATGCCCTTGCAACTATGGGTTTTTTCTCTGGGATTTCATAGGAGATAAAGACTATGTTCCACCCTTATCAGACAATCTTGCATAGTTTTGAAGGAGAATATACCCTGCAGTTGCAAAATTTACGTCTGATTTTCTGAAAAGATTGTAGAAAATTGATTTCCAAGATGTTTGTCATTTCACCAGTGTCAGTAACAACGGAAACTAAATTAGTTTTTGATAATAAGTTGTAAATATATTTTGAAAGTCGTTAGTTTCTTCTAAACGTACACTAGTGAAATGTAAATAATATATAATAATAAAAATATTTAATAAATAGTAAATTAATTTAAGGGTTCTAAATTGATATGGTATTTCCCTTAAATGTCTAGAACTGTCTAAATTTTGTAAAGCTCCTAATATATTACATTGGTTGTAGAAAACAAACAGCTAACGAGACTTCCGTGTTGCAAAACCGTATAGAATTAATAATTTGAACACTACAAATATCACTGATATTGCTGTCGTTGATTAATTTTGTCAAACAATTGCAAACCATCGAAGCTCTACATGACGTATGTACAAGTAATCTAGGTCAATTGTAATGCAAATAATTTCGTAGTTAGTTGAGTGACCGTAACATTTCAATATATAAATAAACGAGTTTAGAGATCCGGTTCCAATAACATTTCTAAGCGAACTCTTAGTAAGAAAAAAATGAATGCCCTTCATCAAATTGGGAAAACAATCAGGGCAATTGGCAGTAATTGGCAGTTGGAGATTAGTGGTCACCAAAAAACCTCCTTTCTTGAGTATAAACCAGATCATCTACCTTGTTTTCTGAAAACTATGCCAACGTTTGAATGAATATATTCTTGTAACTTAGGCAAATGTTATACTAATTGAATATTATGTATCAATGACAGAATCTGGATTCTCCCTGTGTAATGCTAAATTTAGATTCAGACTTTTATAATCATAAATATAAATTTTGTTTTATATTGACAGAAATTAATTTCTAGAACTGTGGAAATTTATAACTTTTCTTTTTTTCTTTTTCGAATTATTTTTTCGTTTAACTCAATTGTAAAATAAAAAAGTAATTAAGCATTTTTTATAAAGAACATAGGAATTTCTTATAAACATTAACGAATAATTACTAGAAGGTAATTATGTAAACCTCGACAACATGAACAACAGTCAAACTTTCTTGTCGCCAAAAAATAAATTGAGTGAAGGTAACGATTTTATAAAAATAACCAATAATACCGTAAATTTATTATTATAAAGTTAAGCTTTGCAAATGCCATCGTGTAGTGTCAACAGTTGGTCGTTGGAAGTTATTAGCTTCATTAAAGGTAAATTTGTAACACAATTATAAGCAAGAACTAAAGGTTTATTGAAGTGAATATTTCTATAGCGTCGACAACAGAAAGTTGAACACACAATTTTGTGTATAATTCCCGTAAGGGTACACTATGAGTCAGCTAAAATGATTGTCATTGAATTAAATGATAACTAATGATTTCATATATCAGCTGATTTTTAAACATGATGGTTATGTTACATTATTTATTGAAGATTTTATTGGCAAAATTAACACTGTTTTAGTAACTACTTATTGACAATTTTAGTAAAGTATGTTTTGATATGTATCAATTTACCATTTATCTAATATATTCTCCGGCAATGTTAAAGATGAATATTTTGTTGTATGACAGAAAAAATTGTTATTTTAATAATATATAAATATTTTTTCAAAATTAAAAAAAAATAAAAATTTATAAATTTAAAATTGTTTAATACAATGTGATGGTAAAGTAATTTATATTTCATATTAAATTCAAACTTATATACTTAATTACAGAAGGTGGTCATATTTAACTGACGTAATAATGGTATACAACAATATTATTAAATTGTGTGTTAAATTTATAGAGTTTACGATAAAGAAACAGATAAGAACAAACTAAAACTTAAGCCTTATAAACTTTTTAACTATCTCTAAATAGAAGTACAATGAAAAAACCATCCCTGGATAACGCTACGGTTACTGCTAAGCAACTATAAGTAACTTCCCAACAAGTTGAACAAAACAGTAAAATGTCATAGGAGAAATTAGGAAAGACATGTAGATTTATTTGAATATGAGACCACTTCTAATGATACACCAGCTATTTTACAGAATCGTTAATGGAAAAAGGTAGTATATAAGGGGAATACGACAATGCATATACGGAATATTAAAAAAAAAATATAAACACACACACACACACAAACACACACACTCACACACTCACAAACACAAACACACACTCACACACATACAAACACAAACACACAAACTCACACACACTCACAAACACAAACACACACTCACACACACACACAAACACAAACACACACACTCACACACACATACAAACACACACACTCTTACACACACACACACACACACACACACACACACTGACACACACAACACAAACACACACACTCTTACACACACACACACACACACACCCACACACACACACACACACACACACACACCCACACACACACACACACACACACACACACACACACACACACACACACACACACACACAGTCACACTCACACACACACACACACACACACACACACACACACACACACACACGCGACAAAAAGTACAATAATACTCTATAAATATAAAAGAGTAAAACCATCTAGACATACATTTTAACCAATTAGTAAAGACAGCACAGACATCAAGTTTGCAGTATACGAGTATAAAGCAAACCTAATCAATAAACCTCTCAATGATGTGTAAATCGCAGTAATGAGAAAGGAAGTAAAAATCTCAGAAAACATCTTGATATAGGCATTTTATGCGAAACGTCGAACATTTACTAACACTGAAAACGGAAAATAAAAACATCTCAAATGGGTCCCATTAGACAAACCTTCAAACATATAACAATTACAATGGTTCCGAAATGACACCATTAAGATGAATAAAAGAAACAATAAAATTGTAAATAATGAATAGAGATGAAAAATATATATTGAATGTGCTGATCAGTACATTATGTAGTAAAACCATACATTCAAATAATCCTGTTCTAAATCGACGTGTGAAAAAATATTATTTTTCACCTGGAGCACTATGATGGGTTGATAAAAATAAATATTTTCAACAAATATTGTACCAGTATTAAAAGGTTTTATAAAATATAACGTTTTTTTAAAATAATGGCAATTTTTTAAGTTATACTATTTAAATAAGAAAACAGAAAACTACACACTTTTTATAATAGTCCACGCCTCATAATAACGATTTGAATATAAGAAAGATTTGATATTATAATTTGATTACAAACAAATGCCAATGTTTACTTTATTGAAAATAAAAAACCTTACACAAATGAAAACATTAATTAATCTCTTGTTACTCAATCATGTTAAATACTTTGTGGGATTTATTTTCTAAGCAAGTCTTGTTACACAAGATATTTTAGAGAACACGATATTTTACACAGACAAAACCAAGCAGAATGACAAGGTCTTCCTGATTTCCTGAGGGTTACAAGATATGATTGTTAAGACATGAAATTGTTTGTAAGAAATTTATAGTTCTTGCTTCCTTATAATACTGAGCCTAATGGTGGTTTGGGACCCAATAACTTGAAAGCCAAATAAAATAGTTTTTATTTTAACGGATGAGAATTGGTAGTCTTATCAATAATTATCTTTGAATTTTTGAATATTCAAAATTATAGACAAAATTAGTTTAACTTAAGACGGAAATGTAATAAAATGTGATAAACATAATGAAAAAATAATATACGAAATTAAAAAAAAAAAACAATTAGTAGACGTGGTATTGGTTGTTTGTGTATTTCTGTTCAAATTGTAACCCTTCATTTACGAAAGAGGTGAAAATTTATTACTTTTCTAATATTAGTCTATTTTCGAAGGAAGTCAGTTGGAAACTGCTAGGAAATTTTATAAAATATTTACACTGTACTTATTATGAGTTGTTAAATA
Source organism: Prosapia bicincta (assembly GCA_036971475.1). Classification (NCBI taxonomy): domain Eukaryota; kingdom Metazoa; phylum Arthropoda; class Insecta; order Hemiptera; family Cercopidae; genus Prosapia; species Prosapia bicincta. Next base: position 103,366,448 of record JBAIZL010000001.1, on the reverse strand, counting down.
GCTAAGATTGTTTGCAAATTTTAATTTGTATTTGAAAAATACTACACAACATTACTAAATAAAATATTTTTCAACCTAACTTTCACAAACACACACACACACACACACATACACACACATACACACACACACACACACACGCATACACACACACACACATACAAACACGTATATAAATTACATTTTACAAATAGTATTGTGTTTTAATTTTATCACAAGTTATTTATACAAATTATCTTTAAAATTCTTTTACATAATAATGTTGCATACAATAATGTGTCAAAAAAATTCATTTCATAACTTTAATAACACTAATCAGACCTATTAACCATTTTATAGGTAAATCGCAAAATTCCATTGCAGGCACAATCTAGGGTTTGCTAATCATTTAATTAAACATCTGACTTACATTCATTACAGCGGGGGAAACGGTAAAGGGTAACAAGTTTTGTAATGACATCAATTAGGTTTAATTGAATCTTAAATGCAAATTGTCCCAATAATGGATGTTTAAACTTGGAGGTATTCATTACACTACTTCCACTAACTTCATTCCTGAATGTGTTTCTTTAAAATAAATAATTCAATATTGGATTTACTTGAGAAGTTGTTGTAAAAACGAAAATGTTTAAAGTACTACTTTGTATGCAATCATAATTCCTTTTCGATTTTAAATACGTTTTTATCACAAATACTTACATTATGGGAAATAGTATTTTTATATCTCTACAGAACTTAGAATTTCCATACAAATTTAGTTTTGTTAAAATTTGTAGACTTTTCTAAAATGCATACAATCGTTTTGTCAATAAATCTTGAATTATCAAATATATTTTTTAACGATATATAGGTAACAAACACACTGTTATGAATTTTAAATTATTTTAGATGTGGTTTTTTAATGAAAATTTTCAACTCTTTTGAAAAGTTGCATTTATACAGTAGATGAATATCTGAAACATTTTGAATAATTTACGTGTTTTTTCTGCCATTGAAAAACAATCAATGAGACCAAAAACTAAATACATTTAATAACGTTTCCTAGCTTACTCTTAAGAAAAATATTTTATAAAAATAACCACATAAATTATAAGATTGTAATAGATTTTATCTTTATGAAAATTTTTCCTAAAATTTTAAGATTCTGGTTAAAATATTTTATGAAATAAGGAAATTTCATTATGAATAAGACGATGTAAACTAAATATGTTTTTTTTATTAAAATATTACATTTTTGTCACTAGTCGAGAAATTGTTTTCAGCTTCTATTAAGAGCTTCTGTAAAAACTGCCTCCTATAGGTCAATAAAAAACATCACTATCCGATTAGGTCACTATTTTTCTCAAAAACCAATCACCGTGATTGGCAATAACCACAATCCCATCGATAGATATATCCCGCAGCAGAGTTACCAAGTGATCACTAGAGCTTTAAAAAACCATAAATAGAGGTAGAAGAAATCAAATAACTTAAATTTAAGGAAGTTTTTCATAAGGAATACTTATAAAACCTTAGGTAAGAATAAATATAATCGAATTTTAAAAAAATAGTAGATCTTAAACATGGTAAAGTACAACTTCAGAAAAAAGAATATGCTAAAATCAAATGTTACTAAAGCTAGCAAAACCGTCTATCTGTATCCAATTATACAGGAAATAAAATGAGATATGGTTGTCATAATTATAGAGAACAGGCTGTTGTGAATAATCCACAGTTAAACCAAATGAAACCTTATTTGAAAATGACGAGACAGAACTGTATAACACACAAACGCAAAGATGAATATGTTTAGTGTAGGATGACAAGACTTTGATTCAGATACGTGAAACTGTCAAGTATTGGAAATTCGAAGAGCACAGATTAAGTGTGTTGAGATTTTAATCCTCTTGTGGGTGGGAGTGGGGTGGTCAGCAGTCTCTTGTAGAATATAAACGGCATTCTATGTTGAAATATAGAATTATTGTCATCTCGAAGAAAACTCTACCATTATTAAAATGTACTGAAAATCTAACATTAGTTCCTAAGAATTAGATTTTTAAAATATTTCTGAGAGTATTAAATGAGATAGTTATATCGTTATAAAATTGATGAAAGGTTTTGAAGTAATTTAAGGGTATAATTATTTGTTCGGAGTCGGTTTTATATTAAAAACATGTGTTTTGTTTCATTTTGGGTAACATAAAACATAATAAAACACAATAATCTAAGTAGATCTAACGACAAACACCTGATATACAATCTGTAGCAGATGAGGTCATCAAGAATAGATACATGACTGCGAGATAAAATTCTTACAAAAAAATAGAACACTAGAAGGGTGTAATCTAGCAATAAATACAATCTTCATTCGAAGGTAATTATAAACAAAATTACGTAACGATAATATTATTCGGTAGTTCTTAGTATTGTCTTGCACCAATAAAGACCTCCATATATTCGTAAACAAAATGAATCGAACAGGCAAAAAAACTTATGTATTTGTATAAATATAGAAGTATATATAAATATATATGTTTGAATTGGTACAGGATATAAATGATTACAGTAATCAGAAACACATATTGGATATAACTAATTATAGTAGCGTTTTTTAAATGAAATAAATCTTCTGTAGTAATAATCGAGGTCAGATTACGCGTTAAAATAGTGGATGACCACGTATGATGAATACTACAGTATGGAGTAGAAGCCTAAAAAGCTCAATGGCACCTACCATTATGAACGGCTAGATGTATTAGATTTATCAAAAGATAAGTGGTAAGAATGACAAGATGTAAATGAAGAATGAAAGAGTTAAAAATTTAAATGTGCTTAGACTAGTGGGCAGGTCAAAGCAATTGGTTGGGGGTGTAAAATCAGGAAAATGTATACTTTGGTCACACACAAACAGGCATTAAAAGAAAATTGTAGCCCTGATTTTAATAATTTAAAAAACATTCTTGAAAAAAAAGAAATTGCGGAAGAAGATAGCTTTGATGGTTGGGAAACTTGAGACATTCTTGTAGGGAAACTTAAAATTAATAACATCAATGCCCGGAGGTGCTGTCAACATAACAATTAATAGGAACACAGTTAAAATGATGTTCAGCGATTGTTAAAAATCATAAACTTAAAAAAGATGTATTTCTGTCGATCAAATTTTAAAAAGTTCATTTGAATATAGAGTTTAAATATAAAATTCTAAATTTAATAACTTAGACAAAATTTATGAGCTAAATTTCAGTATTTGGCAATATGAAACATATACTATACTTCAGAATTAGTGAAAAATGTTTCTCAAAAGGAGAAACCAAGCTGTAGAAAACTGATTAATCACTTAATCTAGACTAAGAATAGTGAAAAAGTTTAAAAATATTTACTGTGCAGACGTTGAACATTAAAGGTAATCCTGTGAATAGAAAGAATAGATTACGTTTTAGTAAAATCAATATTGTATCTCACTGTTGTGTGAGACAAAGGCGGTGTTAATTGGCTCAGTTACACGATGATGTCAAGGATGTCAAATAGGATACACAATAATTGAAATGGCATGTTCAAACATTTGCGATATATATATATATATATATATATATATATATATATATATATATATATATATATATATATATATTCGCACATTTATACCATTTTATCATAGTTTATAATTTCTCAAAAAATGAATTAGATATATTATTGTAATTTCACTTAAATTATATGAAATGAAAGTTAAAATTTCATTACGTCTTTTTTAAAAAAAGATAAACAATAATATGTATGGGAAAATGACTTTGAATTATTTATATAAAATAATAATAACAGTTACTTTTATTAAAATTAACGAGAGTATTCGAAATCGTTTAAGATTAAAACGTCTATTTTACTTTTTGTAAATATTTATAAAATACGTGAAATACTTAATAGACTATGAAGAAACTGACTATCATATTATTTTCAAATAAAACACTTAACCATACTTTATAATCAAATTTTCCTGAATTTTATTTCATAGTTTATTGCAATGTAAATGTTGATGCAGTTTTATTTATTTTGCAGTATTATTATCAGTTGTTCATTTTACATTTTAAAAAATGAAATCCGTATTATTCAATTTTTCACACACACACACACACACACACCACACACAAACACACACACACACACAACACACACACACACACACACACACACACACACACACACACACACACACACACACGCATCCCACATACACACACATACACACAAACATACACACACACACACTCACTTACATACTCACTAATTATAATTAGAGACAGTGTTATTGGTTTACATAGTTTTACATTGTTGTTGCTATTTTCTTTTAAGTATCAGACTTCCTGAAAGAAAACTCTTTTTACAGAAGGAAAGCACAGATTTCGAAATGTATAACCTGAGGCAAAAGATAATATTTGAAAAATATAGATTATTGACATAAAATATTATTTAATTTATTGACATACGTGTATAACATTTATAGACAAATAATAAAGAATCTATTTATGACTATCATTTATAAAGTTTATTTATTTTTTTACTATCTGAAATCATTAACAATTAGCAGTTTATGTTCCACGACTCTATATAACAAATAACGACAAGCTGCCTTAGCTGAAAAAGGAATGTAAATAGTTTGGATAGAGAAGGTAAGAAACGCCGAAAAGAGTATTGAGCTAACTCATAATTTATTATAACCGAGTGAAATATTACAGAGAAGATCAACCTATTATTAGAGGGTATTGAAAAAAGTATTTGTCTTTCTGATCCCACTTAAGAGGCTAAGACAAATTATTTATTGCACAAAATAAATAAATATAGCCTACTAGGTTTTAATATTATTTTTGACAAAATTTACAATTTTTGTATTATATTATTTTAAAAATTTAAAATTTAAAATTGGTAACCCTTATGTGTTTATTGTAAATTTATTATGTAACGAAAATTAATTAAAATTACAAAGAATAATTTAATATGATTCAGATTTTAGATAAGAATTTGTGCAACATGATCAGAATAATGTAAAATTACTTTTGAATAAAATACGTTTTCAATGGATATAATTTTACTAAAATTATCTAATCTTTTTTATCCTTCCGTTAAATTTTAAAGTTTATTCAGGGTTTTAAATTTTATTTTGAAAAAACATAATTAGATACTAACATAAATAATAATATAAATACAAATATGCTTTTTCAAGTCAAAATTATTACGTTTTAAAAAGATGTCAAATGAAATTGTTTTTATATAATTTTACTTATTTTTCAGGTAAAAATAGTTTAAAAACTTTTACATAGCACACAAATAGAGCTTACAAATTTCATGTTTTCAAAGTGTTAAAGACGTATTTTACCTACATTGTAAACTAGGCTCAAACTACTTAATATTATTTGACATTGAAAAATTATATATCTTCTATAACTTAAGTTTTATAAGTAAGTAATTTAATTTTTCTCACTAATGCTTAAAAATTCTCTTGTCTCAAAAAAGCTATTGTAAAACTACGCTTAAACTTACCGTTTACATTTGATGGCCTCAAATTAAGTTTCCCAGTTATTGAAAAAGTTAAAGAGTTGAAGTGACTTTAAGCGAGAAAGCACCCCTAGTGATAAGGGTATGAATTGTTACTGACTCTCATACAACCAGCTTCCCACTGTCCTCGTATTGCGCAGGCGTGCTTTCCTCATGAAAGATCCCTTAGTCTTTGAATGCGTGCGCTTGTGAGTAAATCAAAAATAACTTATCATTTTAAATATTCAAACCATCTCCTTATTAATCCACATATAATCAAACATCTTTAAAATAATGCATACGAATTTTGGAATAAGCTTAAATTACTTTGTAGTGCATCAATATTAACGATTTGAAAAAGATTTGTTTTAAATTTGAGAATATACTAATTTAAATAGCCTACAAACAGGTTGTTCAAGCTCTGCGAATAAAATAATAGGTAGCAAATTTAATTTAATGTTCTAAACAATCACCGGGTGAGGAAGAGTTAATCGATTAATATTATTGTATTAGGAGTAATATACTTGAAACTATGGGTATATTAAAACTAATATTACAATTTTAATTTGTTTTTAAATTATTTTCCAACGCTGATCTGAATAGCAAGAAATAATTTTATTATTACGGTGAATGCAGTATTATTTAGAGTAGCATACTTATCCACCATTCCTACTATTGTCACATTATTCGTTGACGCGTTTCGAATAACCTCCATCAGTCAGACATTTTTATGAACTGTTCTCTGCACGAGAATTGTTCATCCCGTCTTTTATAAAAGATGATTCCTATGCACGGAAGAACAGTTCATAAAAAGTTCTGTTTGATGGAGGTCTTCTGAAACGCGTCAACGAATAATTTGACAATGTTAGGAGTGGTAGATATGTATGATACTCAAAAAATATAAACCTAGGGGAAAAGTAGAAAAAAATAAAAAACGAATGAAGTAAATTATTATTTTTTTTACCCGAGAAATGACATTTAAACAATTGTAGCTTGGGTTAAAAATGATAAAGAAATCGTAGATGGAATTGATATAAAAAGAATATCATTTACATATATTTTGTTTTAAATACAGTTTGCTCTGATATTAAAAACAATAAAAAATGATTTCATTTTAAATACCCTCAAAATAATTATATAGAAATTATTAAAATCAAAACTTGAGAATTAATTTAAATGAGCACTTTTCAAAAACTCCTACATTTATTTTATGTGGATAAACGAACTTTTTACTCACTTGAGGACACTGAAAAGAAAAACTTCAATAATCTAAAACAGACAAAGGAGTATTTAATTCTTTAATTACTATGTAGGTAAATACGGATATATCTGGTGGGCCTAATTAACAGTACGTATGATAGTATGATTGTATATTTACGAATTGAACTTTGGCTTTAATGGCTATGGTACTATTTCCAATAAGACCATCCGTTTGGTGCTGCAATATATATATATACTTTATACTGCGACCGTGTCTTGCACCGACATCTGTGGCTGTAGTAAACGTATTTGGGATTCGTGTGTGTGTTCACGTTTAAAGTTATTCAGAGCTAGGTTATGGTCAAGCAGTAGAATATTAAAATAATAAAAAGAAAACGTTTAAGGAACGGCTCAAATAAATATTTTCCATTGAATACTCTTACCGATATAGCTCGTATTCAAGCCATGTTAGTTATTAATTTAATAGAAGTAAAAAATATTTGAAAATCTTTAAAAGCATTAAGAAGGGAAAAGTGAAATATAGGCGATAAATGAAGAATTTTATAGAGCTTTCTAATATATTAGTCGATTGCCTGAGTTGGATCCAACTGGTATAGGAAAAGCATATAGGATTTATGAATTGCCTAAACAGACTTCTCAAACTTATGTGAATATTTTACATCAGGAAGTAGTAGTATCTTACATAGGAAGTTTTTTTTAAAGTGACCTTTTTTACAACTACAAAGCCTAGTTTGCCGTTGCAAGTTATCGAGGCTAAATTTAACAAATCAGCAAGAAATAATACGTAATAGTTGAAGAGTCCGAATTTCGAAAATGAGAATAAAACATTAAGTTTCTATTCTTGACACATGCTACTTACGAAATGACATAATACTGAGAAAGTTCAAATTAAAAATATCTATTGATAAAATTTATTCTGTCTGGTTACTATCATTAAAAACAATTTCTGCAATAGTTAATAACTGGAATTGCATTCCTCATAATCTAAAATCTTCTAATCGAATAAGTATGGTCATATTCCACAACTATGCTGTCTCAATCCTCCCTCTCAATTAGAGCGTAATTTTATTAAATGTTATAAAAAATAAAAGCTGTACATGATTGTTTTATAAGTGAGTATTTGCAGTACTAATAAAATATTTCCTGAAATATTTTTTAATAAAAATAGAATGAATAAACAAACAATAAATTGACAGCAGCATTTTCAGCCATGAATATTAGTGGCAAAATCGCGATTGGGGTTTTTAGTAAAGTAGTATATAGAGATTTAAGGTTATATGTTGGGGAAGAATTTAATCAGTAATCGTGATTTCCTATAAAATATAAAATTATCTTTTTCCTAAATTTACATGACTTTTTCAGTCAGTTAAAACAAACTGTTATTGGAGGATCTAAATAGTTAATTACAATAAAATTATACAGAACAATATAGTAGAAAATATCCTAATTAAAAATGATTTTTTTCGAATAAGTCTTGAAATCTTCTGGACAAATAAATTTCTCACAGGTTTTATTGTAGATAACTAAAATCTACAAAGCGTCCTGTATTCTTATGTAAAATTGTATAATAATTTTACAGTTTTTTAAAAAAACGTATTTTTTTTAAACTGAATTGATTATTCTATTTCTCAAAGTAAACTATAACTTATTTCGATCTATTTAAGTACATTATCTTAAGACAACCACTGCGCCGCCACAGTGACTAGGAAGATGAAAAAGACGCCGGTACACAACACCTATTCATCTATTCTGTTTTCTTCAATACATTGATTTTTCGTAGTAAGTTTAATTGTATTTTTACTCGATTAAAATGTCTAAATCCCGTCTTTATTCATAACTGCACAGTTTTTATGACCCAGAATTTCATAATGGTGTTTCTTTGTCTCCAGTAATATAATTGCTTAGTAATTAGAGTTATGTTTATTCAAATAGAGTTCCCGTTAATGCTTGCAAATGTAGGTCAAATTCTTAGGATTATACGAACAATGTGTACTGAAGTGAAGAATATAGTGAAATCGGAGTAATTTTATTTCGATGACGAATAATCTATCTTTCAATTCCTTCATGTAGTTCACACTCTTCCTAAACATATTAATATTTTTTGTTCAAATTATGAATTAATAAAATAATACTTTGTATTCATCCACTCAAGTTAAAATACATTTTCTCTTTTTTACTTGTAATGGACGACACTTGATATTAATATAGTACTTTTTTAATAATAATTTATTATCTCAATTTCATGAATTATTTTAGTTTTATATGGGAAAACATTTCACAAAAGGGGCATGGCATGCAAATCGTTATTGCCTCCCATTTGGCTTAAACTAAGTGATAATACATGACTTCATAAAACTGATAATTAAATTTTGTAGGTTATGTTAGAACAGCTGTTTTAACATATAGTCTATGTTATTTATTTATATTAATTTAAATTATTTAAGAAAAAGTAATTAAAATAAATGTTTTTGTAGACCTAAGTAGGAATTTCCTTTAAAATATTTTTGATTATATTACTTGGAAGAATAATGTTGCTAAACAGAACACCACTTACTGGGTAAAATTATGATTATTTTTATAAAAGTCATGTATTTTATGATAATAATGTGTGTAAGGGTTACTTATACGCCATTTGGTTTCTACGGACATATTGGATAGAAACACGTAATTTTTGAGTACACAGAATTAAAATATTATTACAGAATCTAACAACCACTCAATTACTAACCTCATTCGCTCATGTACTGGCTATTCTCACCTATCCGAAGCAGGATAGCCTATAGAGCTTTTGATTTATAAGTTCGTTTATTTTTATACATCATCTTTATAGGTAACATTTTTCGATCCATCGTTACATATAGTATCTATAAAGTATGTTTTAACATTAAAAATTTTCTCAACCCATAATTTATGTATGATCAGTTTTGGCTTTTATAATTTGAGAAACGTTTACTTTTTCACTAATATTTGACTCTGTCTATTAAGTAATTTCCCTTCATTCTTAGTTCAATTTCTTGTAATAATGTTCTGCTGTACTAAGAGTAGAAGTATGTATGATATATATATATATATATATATATATATATATATATATATATATATATATATTATATATATATATTAGGTGACCTTTACTCTAAAACTTTGTTCGTTTCAAATGCATTTGATAAAATGATCTCTTGTTTTCTGTACAATTTCTGCCCCAACCTTCAATTTTTTTTTGATGTGAAAGGCTCTATGAAAAAAAGATTCCGCAAAACAGGTCCCAGAACTTCAATTTTATGGCTATTGCTTTCTTATGGTTTATCTTTTTGATTACCGTTTGATTCGTTGTGCAAGGTATTTGCTCCATAGGACATGATGTTTGCTCAATAGGCAATGATGTAGACCCCATAGGTTAATGATGTTTGCACCATTGTTTATGATTCTACGGAATTATTGATTTTAGTTTTCGTTTGTAATAATAGATTTTTCTTTATAAAATAAAGTTCCATTGTTTTATTACCATCCATTTCCGTCCGAGTTTGTTGTTTGGTCTTGTTCTCATGTGGCATACTGAACAGAATATATATATAACACAATTAAATTTGTTACTCAAGTAATCGATTTATGAAAAGGAGAAACTAGATAGAACTATATTTGTGATATATATTTGTGCAATATAATTACAAATATGTATTAACAGAATATTCATTTTTTTATTGTTTAGGTTGGAATGAATTTAAGCATCATCAAGTCTGGCCTGGCAGACCTAGTGAGTGGGACTCCTGGCGAATACCCAATAAACCCTTCTTTCTTTCCGGCCCTTTGTAGAACTGACCCTTGTATAACTGTATTAGCATTCTTCCTGGTCAGAAGGCCCTTTATTAAACCCAGTGGTATCTATTTCTTAAACTGATCCTTTTTGACCTGGTCACAGAGCTTGGCCATCTTCCTGTTTCATTTTAGTTCGCAGTATATTCTCGATGCATGTCGCTACCTCTATCCAGTTGGATGCACTATATATTCTCGTCCCTACAATGTGGTCCGGATTTATATGCCCGCAGTTGCTTTCCAGCGCTGTTTTCTCTAATTGCCAAATCGTGCACACAATAAAGGTGTGTTCGGGGTTGTCTGGTGATCATTCGCCACAATGAGAACAGTTTGGGTTATAAACCTTCCCCATTTTATATAAATAGACCCGAGAGCATCCGTAGCCTGATTAGAACTGTGTTGTGTATCGGTTTACCTCTCCATGCTGCCGGTCAGTCCAACTAGATAAGTTATTAATAGGTTATAATGAATAATAATACTAGTATAAAGTAATGTAATAATAGCTATTACTATAATTTTAAACGTTTAACAAAACAATAACTTCCGAACTCATACATAAAATAAACCTATAAAGAACTTACCAGAACAGTTTCTGAAGTTCGTCAAAATACTGTATTTTAATAAAATTATTATTTCATAGAACAATACATTTTTGATCATTATAAGCTGAATATTCTTACAGTAAGGGGATATTGTGTTGTCTACTTCACAACAACGGTTTAGACTTTATTTTAAAATCCTTACTAAAGGATTAGAACTACATTGAAATCCTTTGTAATATATAATGTAAAACGTTTTATATAATTACATCTCTAGAGAAACGAAATATTAAAATCATATTATTAAGTAATTTGTTGAGAAATACTCTAGAAAATAAATATCACACGTTTTTGTAATAAATATTTTATTTGCTACAAATATATATTTTTTGATCGGCACATAAAATTTTTTAATATGTAGCAAATATATTAAAATACACGCAAGTAATTTAACCATAAGCATAACTTTGCCAGTGTCTCGTGAGGATAGAGTCGTTTATATTTGAATGATTTCCCATGAGCTTACTTCATGATGTGGGATATTTATTATTATTAAAATCATCCGTATATTTGTGACCCCCACATCTATGTCTCCGAATACATGCCAGTAATATGTTTTAATTTTATCCTACTATTGGAATGTTCGTCGTGTTGTGTAAAATAAATATAAAATGTATCGATTATTACTTAACAATTTCTAGTGTTATACATTTGGAAAATAATTTTATTTTGAAATTGAGACGATGGGATTTATAATATTATTATGTTAATTATTATTTTTATTATCTGAGTTAAAATATAGTTTTGATTCCATTAATAAGATATTTATACTTAGCATAAAACAAGAAATATTAAATCTAAGATACGTTAAAATTAAATTGAGTAAAAGTTCGAAATAAAATATTATAATACGAATAAAAACGAACTGAAAGTTAGGAAGATAAATATAAAATCAACTACAAGTATGTACTTAGAAAACATTAATGAATTTATCCGTAGCTTGTCTGTCTAATCTTAAAGGAAACTTCATGAATATGATCATAAATAAATTTTTAAAAATAATAAAACTTTTAAAAATATTCGAGCATTGTCAAATGCCCATCTTTAGTATTAAATAAGTCTGTTTACATAAATCTGTTCATCTAAAACTAAATTACTGAAGAGAGTAACAATAAAATAAAACTGTTACGAAACTTCAGTAGAGTATTAAGCTTACTTGATGAAATAAAAAAAAAGTATGGTATATTAAATATTTGTAAAACAGAATAATTTGTTTTAATTGTAGTTAAAAATACACCAAGGTACCCATAAAAATTTTAATTGATCATTTGAACTAAGATTCATTCAGTGATTGGTTCCTTTGACAGTCATTAGTTCTTAACAAAACCCGTAATTTCTTTACTCAATTTTATAATTTATACTTTTTTCTTACCAAAAATTAATTTTAATTTATTTTACTATGCAAGTAATGTAAATTTAATGTAAATGTAATTGTAAGTTCAATGTAATATATTCGTAAATTCAATTTTAACAATAAAGTTGCTGCTACGTTTGTTGGTAAAATATAAATTAATTAAAAAAGTTGGCAGGCTTCTCATCGGAACCATGTAATAATCTTCTATCTCCAAGAGAAAAATTACTATTTGATTTCTTAGCACATTCTAACCTCCTAACAGTGTTTATCTATCTATGTAACTATTTATCATTATATTGAACAAGCTATAAAGCGATTTATCGAAATAAAAATAGATTTTTATATTTTTCACTAATAAATATTATATAAATATTACATTTCTACATAATATATTTATTTATTAAATACAATTATTAAGGAAGCTTGACCTACATGTTAAAACAGCTGTTTACAACATAAATCAGTGGAAAGTGTTAAATGTTTTTGAAAGTATTTATATACATAAATGTAAGAATAATTTAATGTATAATGATAAAGGGCCTATCCCTAATTTAGCTTTGTATAGTTTAATTGATTAAATATTAGTATATGTTTAAGATTTTACAATTTTGTATATTTTTGAGAATATTGTTTTCGTTTGTTGAATATCAAGTCGGTATTTTAATATCCCCGTCCCTTTAGAGCCATACGAACGTATGTTGATACGTGATTGATCGACATTGTTAGTAGGAGATGAGAGGTGGGGACGTTTTGCTATATAAGAATGACAAAATATAATGTTAAGTAATACTTCTGAAGATGGCTACCATATAATCGAAATGTACATAAAGCAATTGTAATAAAGATTTTTCTATTGTGGTTAGTTGGTGTTATTTATTTAGGTTAAAAATTACTATACAGTGATCCACAAATTTATTAATATAAATCAGGTTTTGTATGAAATCTTATCACTTACTTAAACTAAAATATGATTATCGTCTCATGAGCGTTGATTTAAAAAAAAGTTGATGTTTGGTTGAATGATGGATAGAAGTATAGATGTTACAGTTATCTTCTATATATGCTTTTATTCCTTGTTTTCTTATTCATCTAATATTTACTAATTTTTATTCAAAATTTAAATTGCGTTTTCCTGTTATTAAAAGTGTATAAAATAGTTTTTTTAGTCTAGTTTATGGTTTTAGGTTTGTAGGAAAGGCTTTACTAGTACTCCTTTAAAACAATTTATATTTTATTATGCGTAAACAGTTGTATTAGTTGAGCTTCAAGGTAATTACTTTTGCTCTGAGTTAATACATTCACAATATTGAATACATTAATACATCAAAATTATGAGACGTTCTCGCAAGGGAAATTAATTCGTGGCATTAACATTAATTGGAAGTACAAAGCAATGAATTTAATTTTAATTTTACCTTCCTTTTACTAAATAAGGTATATAACTTTTACCAGTTAATTGTATATACATGTTTCCATTTAAAATAAAAATGAATCTTTTTATCGATGATTAGAAAATAATTTGAATTTTACAAAAGAATATAAATATGCAACCTTGATTACAACGTAATTAGTTGTTTTTGCAACAAGAACCAGAAGATTAGATGAGAAACCTGAAAGTAGGTTTATGTCGCTACCCAGCAAGAATACGAAAGGTGTATCGGAAGTTATTTTAAGAAGTTATATTAATATTTCGGAGTATATCTGCTTTAGAAGTAAATAGCGGAATATAAAACAATCAGAAAACAAGGGAAATATCTTCACTTATCATGATATGATTTCTGAAAACTTAAATCTATGACAGACCAGAAAGGTATCGATAAAAATATTAATACTTAAAGGTAATGAAAAGAAAAATATTAGTTTATCTAGTGGCGATAAACACATTGTTCAATAGACATAAGTGTTTTACTTTTTTTCTAGTGTTATCAACAAGCTTAGAAACATTAGAGAGAAAGTAATGTTAGCAAAATATAGTAATTGTTAGAGTACTCCAACAGTTCATTACCGGAGTCATCTGAGAATAGCCTAGAATCGTACAAAATTTTGTAAATTTACCAATAGGTAAAATGTAACAAGCGGGTGATTGATGTTTGTCAAAATCGCAAACTTTTGTATATTTAAAATATTTAATGACAACTATGTACAGAAGTGTGTGATTGAAACTAACGCATTTGGCAATACCGTGATAATCTCCAACAATGGAACCTAACTCATAAGCAGAATGTATTCTAGTAAATAAAACATTACATGAAGGAATTAATTTATACTAGTAAACTTTATGCTTGGGTTTTTTGCATGGACCATAGTTTTGTAGGCAATAGTCCTCTTGTGTACCTCCTGATCCTAGCAGATGATAGGTCATTTTTTCTAAGCGCGTTATTGTTATCTATCTCCCCATTTACGACCTCCCAAAAATAATTATTTCTGTTTACCAGTTAGCCTCCTTGCTTCATGTAGATTAGTCGCTTTACCAAAATAGCAACCTTCTAGATCACGAATCTCTTTAAAACCCTAATAAAAACACTTTACTAAATTGTTTTAATAATCCACTATTTTCCGGCATTGGAATGTTTTATTTCAATAAATCGTATTACGTTACCACCTGTTAGAAAAATCCAAACTTTTATTTTTATATGCCCGATTAGTCTGAGGGCATTTATTTTTGATGTTTCACCTACATATTTTTAAAAGATTAGGAACATAGTAAAACAATAATTTGCTTTGATTTTGTATTATTATGTTACATTACAAGAGTAGGGATATACATATAAACTCTTATAAGCTGTTTAATTGTAACATAAAAATTGTTCACCCTAATTAAACATGTTTTGAGATAACCCTATGTAGTTGAATAAACGTATACTTGGTTGGGAAAACATTTTTGATTAGATAAAACCTTTTCTTGTAAAAATATAGAGTGAAAGTTTTATGTATATAATACAGTAGGCCAACTCTAATTTGTTTCTGAAAAAGATCTATTTATGTAGTGATAACTTATGTAAATACATTAATTAATTGTAAAGTAGCCAACCTTAAAAATATTAAAATATATTAAAACATTCTAATTGATCGATGTAATGCAGCTTACAATTGTAGGGGTTTCTCTTGTAGATGATTCTGTTTGTTTCCTCTGTAAAAGAACTTTCAGCATTAGAAACTATTAACCCTATGTGTAAAATAGATCTCTAAAAGTTTTGCGTAAGATTTTAACACAACCTAAAAAAAATGACAGTGTCATACAAAAACTATAAAATAATTACCTAATTTGAAAACTTACATTATAACTAACTTTAAAATGTAACTAATTTATTAAAAAAAAATTCAACCTTAATAAGTCACATACGTCACTCTGTCCGGTGTCTTGTTTCTATATCTGGCTTGCTGAGGGAGAAAATGTCTACTTAAAGCACAGCCATAAATCACAAGGCTATCCTTGCTGTCACAGTTCCAGTCTAGTGCTGACGGATCCTCACTTAGAGAGAACATCCTGCTTGTCCAGGGACAAAGTGTTCTGACAAACTATCCGGCCAGATAACGGGTATAGTTTGTGCTGTATCCCTCATTGTGCTTTGTGTAACGAGCTTCTATTCATTCAGTCTGGGGCACCGGACTGACTATCTTAGAGATATTTAAAATTGGCTGATACATTGACATAACCAAACTAAAAATAATAATCACAATTAAATAAACTTTCTTAGATTATAGGCCTAAACGTTTTTAAATTGAAATGTTTGAATCCACCCTAGAACTTTGCAAATGATTTTGAAAATTCAAAAGTTTTAAAGGATAAGTTTTATAGATTTATGAATCTGATGATGCAATCAATAAAAACAGTTCTACTATAAACCAAATTGATTGCTTTGATTATTTACATACCATACGGATGTCACCAAGTACGTTGAATCAAACAGTATCGATTTTGCTTTATAACCGACCAAATAGTTTATATCTAATGTCTGTAGCTATTGACAACATATAAAGCTCATGAAAATATCAATATTTTACATTGATAAAAATCTTCCACGATAGAGGTTTATTCTTATTACTGAATATAGTTAAAATGTATGTATAATTATATTTATATAAATACACAACTTATACTGTTTTGCACATATAAAACGTATGCTATAGTATTTCTCACTTTGAAAACAATACTTTAAACTATTTATTTATTATTTTTAAAGTATTCAACTTTCTTAGCTAAATACAAACAAGACATTCAGTAATTTTAAAAAACTGACTTAAACGTTTTTTCAACCGATTTTCAGTTTCTTGTATTTAACTACTTCTTACTTATATCTCATTCATACACTAAAGTAAACCTCGTTTTAAGTTTTATGTATTTCCAGTCAGCTTTTGTTTAGCGTCATTGCGTGGCAATCAATGTTTGTGTAATAGATTTTTGCAGGCAATTTAAAGTAAACAAGTTTAATTGAAGCACAGCAAGTAAGCTTTAATGTATAAGTTATGCAAAGATTACTTTAGGTTCTACGTTGCGGTTGGTTGCCAAACCAAAGGGAAGTGAAATAATTACATTCAAACAAAACTTTACACGCTTAAGTGGTTTCTAACCTTGTTTGAGCAAACAATAATTTGTGAATTATAACACGAATTAGATTTATTTTAATCTCATTTCAGTAAATTTAACTCAGTATCAAAAGGTTTGCTAAGTAACAAGATGAAACTAAATCAAACCGCGTTTTTTATTAATTATTTTGTGCACAATTTTATTACGAAAATAATATTCATAAATTTAAGAAATGTGATGAAAATGGAAAGGTTTGGCTTAGTGCTTTTATATCACCATTAATTACAATAATAATAATAGTGAATTGCATGTTTTTAAAAACTACATGTCACATAAAACAAACCAGTAATCTTACTTCAGTGGTTTTAAACAAGTCTAGGTACTCTGTGGTAGGCCTACTTCCAACTGAGCTATACTATTGGCCTAAATGTTAGACTAAATTGCACTTTTTTATTGTGTTATACAATATCATTTGACGTTTTATAAAATATGATAATGGAGAGATAATACTTTACACACGGCCAGCTCATATATTTGCTGCCCTTACTGACCAACCATCTCACTCATGTAAATAACTAAGTGACGTTTTATATAGCTCTTACTATATAAACGTCTTCGCAGTTCTGTTGTAGGGGATTTAGAAGCACAGCTCCAAGGAATGTAATGAGTTATTGTTCAAGTAACGACTTGAGGGTTTCAAGTGAAGAGAAACGAAGGGAAAAGGAACTACAATCATAGACTCATTAGAAGGTGTCTGTAAGCCAGTGCCTCTTTTTACCCTCTATTATATGAACACCACCGCCCCATGTTTCCTGCTTGATCAATTGCTGGGCTTTACCTGAAAAGGTTTCATTCTTGCTAGTTTTTATTTATCTCGCTCATCATGTGACAATTACTCTTTCGCTCTCTCCTTATTATCTATGGAATGAGCTAAATGGCTTATATAATCAATTCTGATTCCACATTCATGATATGGATACCAACAGCATGATCATGGTCATGGGTCATTCGCGAGGAAATCATTGCCTCAAGAATGTCTCACAACCGAGTAAATAAAAACCTCTCACTCATGATTTTCACTTTGAATCAAAACAGTTCTGACACCTGTTAGTGATTATTATATTTGAACCTAATTTGAAGATATGGAAATACAATGTGTTTTTGAAGATTAGAAATGATTAAATCTATAACGAAGATAAATTTATTTTATATTTCGTAAATATTTTAAGACCATCTGAAATGATTACTTGTTTCTATAATGAAATTATCAAAAACGTTAATTTTTATATTGAAAATCGTAAAAGTATGATTTAGAAACATGTTGAAGATTATTAAATTATTGAAAAAATGAAGAAAGCCTCAATTTATATTTTTCCAACTGAGTGACAACCAGTGTGGTAAACAAAACAGTTCACATAAAAAAGGGTTTCCAGACGTTGAACTCTCATTTCATATACAAATAGTTACAACTATTTTGTTTGTAAGGTGTTACACTGTTGGAGATTGAAGCATTCAATAGATTTCTCAAATAATAAAACTTGCAGTTGACAACACACTGCATTTCTTACCAGATTCAATCAAATTTTTAAATGTAGAAATATGTTATTAAAACTTAAATATGAAAGTTGTTTACAACATTAAAATAATAAAACTAACATCTTAGAGATATATTTTATAAATTTTATTATACATATACTTAAATGTTATTACTGTTTAATTTGGATATTCATGAATTTTGTAGTTTTTAAAACTGTCAGCTTGTAAAAACATACAGTCATCAGTGGACACATGAATTACTGACTTCAAATCATGCAATGCTTATGAAGTTTAACCATTTAATTTGCATTTTATTGACCCTCTCTCGAACGTTGCTCAAGTAAACAACAATTTACTAAAAACGTATTTATAATATCAGAAACATCAATTTTCATTCCGCATTAAACCTAATATATTAAGCAATCCTTCAAACCAAAGTGTATTGAAACAACTGTTTTTTTTTCAGCAGGGCGTTTATGTATTGCACGGATAAAAATATTCGGATTGCCGTGACAATCACAATTCGCCTATCGTATTTTAGCCTATATATGATGATGATGAATTATATGTATGATTAATATATGATTTGAAACAATAGTTGGTTTTACATAAGTCGAACAGCTGTTTTGATATAGATTAAGTTACATTAATTTATAATTTTAAAAAAATGTTGAACTATTTTATCCCCGATTTTATTTTTTATATAAAAATAACTTGGCATAAATACTTTCATTTAGTCATTTGATAAATATGGAAATATATAACTTTTATAATCTAGTGAATATTTCGACGAGTTCTTTAAAAAGAAAAACTGGCAATGAAAACCACGTTTTAGAGCATGTTAATAACAGAATTATAATTAACACATGTCAAAAAAGAAACTTATGTTACGATGCGTGGTTACATAAAACTGAAATGGAGATAACTTTCGTGCTGTAAATGAGCCTTAAAGTACGTGTCAGGAATAAGTATATAGTTGCCGACGATTGAAGGGTGGCGTACTTAGTTAGGTATTCCTGACATATCATTGCATGCTAAAAAACATGTTTAAGTAAATTTCAAAGAGAGAAGATTGACGTGACAGGATTTTAAAAGAATTGACTAGCGACTGTTAGAAAAGATCGTTACGTGTAGAAATTTATTACCCTATAGAGTAGATTTATAATTATATAGTGAAAATCAGTAAAAGAACATTTTAAAATATTTTGTTTTGTTTTGGGAAATCTTATACTAATTGATTAAATACAATTGGATACAGTAATCATATAATGATCTTCACAATAATTATTATGCTAAAAAAATTTTAAAACATTTTACCATATTATTTTATAAAGATAACTCTTTAGAAAAATTTTAATTATAAAATTTAGTAGTTTAAAGAGAAAATATTTAAAACGTATCGCATAGGTCATCGTACTTGAAATTCAGGAATAATAATTTATTTTAAAATGGAACCCTAATTTCAACTTAAATTTACCATTGAAATTGGTAAAACTTTAAAATTTCCTTCAAATTGTAAATATGGTTATTCATTGATTTTAGTCAAAACATGTATTAGGTTGTAGAATATCAATAAGAGAGGGAGTGGATGCTTTAGAAATAAAAAAAGACGCAATCCACCTAGCTGTTAGTAGTCCGAAGCTATTTGGAGTTATCTGTTTTTATCAAATTTGATATTTCTATCTTCATTAAAACAAATAAGAATTTTCAACTTTTTTTGTTAGTAATTAAACAACTTACTTCTTTTAACATAATCTAAGAATTTTCATTCTGAAAATAATAAAATGTAAACAAGGTATATCTGAAAGTATTACTTATTGCGTAAAAAAAGGAATAAATCAAATTCAGAATTTTGAAGTTAATAATTACATGTAGGATCTTCAAGGATATTAATGAGGTAGAAACATAATTACTATTGCAATGTTACAAAGTGCAAACCTTAGTTTTTACGAAGGACTTGTATAGAGCTTATATTTCTCAACAGAAAGGCATTTACGTATATTTAATCGTATAATCAAGTTAATGATATAAAGAGCATGTGTTATTGCTGCCATGAAGGGAATACCCACTTTAATATTGCCTTAAGAATTATTAGTAGAGGTTACAATTCGTATCACCGAATAAAGAGAGATATTTCTTAATACAGTATTTATAGTATATTCTCTCAAACATTATGAAACATAATTTACCTAAAAACCAAAAATAATATTCAATAACTACAGTTAAATTAGTTTATTCGCCATTACACTTGATGTACATTCCAGTTGCCGTATAAACATTTTCAGAAGTACTCAGTAATTATGAAAATATGTGAACTTGTAATTGCAAAGTACGTCAAGTATTATAGTGGATAACTAATTCTATTGCGATTACTGTTTTGTGTTTAGTCTCTGATATCAAAGAACAGATCATTTGTATCAAAAGCTGTAACGAGTGAAGGTAGTATCTGTGAGACCTGAAAAGTAAAAGCTGTAAGAAGTGTAGGTAGTATCTGTGAGACCTAAAACGTAAAGCTGTAACGCGTGTTAGTATAATCTGTGAGACATGAAAAGTAATACTGTAACGAGTGCAGGTAATATCTGTGAGACCTGAATAGTAAAGCTATAACGAGTGTAGGTAGTATTTGTGAGACCTGAAAAGTAAAGCTGTAACGAGTGTAGGTAGTATCTGTGAGACCTGTAAAGTAAAAGCTGTAAGAAGTGTAGGTAGTATCTGTGAGACCCAAAAGTAAAGCTGTAACGAGTGTAGGTAGTATCTGTGAGACCTGAAAAGTAAAGCTGTAACGGGTGTAGGTAGTATCTGTGAGACCTGAAAAGTAATGCTGTAACGAGTGTAGGTAGTATCGGCGAGACCTGAAAAGTAAAGCTGTAACGAATGTAGGTAGTATCTGTGAGACCTGAAAAGTAATGCTGTAACGAGTGTAGGTAGTATCGGCGAGACCTGAAAAGTAAAGCTGTAACGAATGTAGGTAGTATCTGTGAGACCTGAAAATTAAAAGCTGTAGCGAGTGCAGGTAGTAACTGTGATACCTGAAAATTAAAATCTGTAACGAGTGTATGTAGTATTTTGTGAGACCTGAAAAGTAAAGCTGTAACGAGTGTATGTAGTATCTGTGAGACCTGAAAAGTAAAGCTGTAACGAGTGAAGGTAGTATGTGTGACACCTGAAAAGTAAAAGCTGTAATGAGTGTAGGTAATATCTGCAAGACCTAAAACGTAAAGCTGTTAAGAGTGCAGGTAGTATCTGTGATAACTTTAAAGTAAAAGCTGTAACGAGTGTAGGTAGTATCTGTTAGACCTTAAAAGTAAAAGCTGTAACGGGTGCAGGTAGTTTCTGTTAGACCTGAAAAGTAAAAGCTGTAACGGGTGCAGGTAGTTTCTGTGAAACCTGAAAAGTAAAGCTGTAACGAGTGTAGGTAGTATCTGTGAGACCTGAAAAGTAAAAGCTGTAAGAAGTGTAGGTAGTATCTGTGAGACCCAAAAGTAAAGCTGTAACGAGTGTAGGTAGTATCTGTGAGACCTGAAAAGTAAAGCTGTAACGGGTGTAGGTAGTATCTGTGAGACCTGAAAAGTAATGCTGTAACGAGTGTAGGTAGTATCGGCGAGACCTGAAAAGTAAAGCTGTAACGAATGTAGGTAGTATCTGTGAGACCTGAAAATTAAAAGCTGTAGCGAGTGCAGGTAGTAACTGTGATACCTGAAAATTAAAATCTGTAACGAGTGTATGTAGTATTTTGTGAGACCTGAAAAGTAAAGCTGTAACGAGTGTATGTAGTATCTGTGAGACCTGAAAAGTAAAGCTGTAACGAGTGAAGGTAGTATGTGTGACACCTGAAAAGTAAAAGCTGTAATGAGTGTAGGTAATATCTGCAAGACCTAAAACGTAAAGCTGTTAAGAGTGCAGGTAGTATCTGTGATAACTTTAAAGTAAAAGCTGTAACGAGTGTAGGTAGTATCTGTTAGACCTTAAAAGTAAAAGCTGTAACGGGTGCAGGTAGTTTCTGTTAGACCTGAAAAGTAAAAGCTGTAACGGGTGCAGGTAGTTTCTGTGAGACCTGAAAAGTAAAAGCTGTAACGGGTGCAGGTAGTTTCTGTTAGACCTGAAAAGTAAAAGCTGTAACGGGTGCAGGTAGTTTCTGTGAGACCTGAAAAGTAAAAGCTGTAACGGGTGCAGGTAGTTTCTGTTAGACCTGAAAAGTAAAAGCTGTAACGGGTGCAGGTAGTTTCTGTGAGACCTGAAAAGTAAAAGCTGTAACGGGTGCAGGTAGTTTCTATTAGACCTGAAAAGTAAAAGCTGTGACGGGTGCAGGTAGTTTCTGTGAGACCTGAAAAGTAAAGCTGTAACGATTGCAGGTACTATCTGTGAGACTTGAAAATGATGATTTTGAAACTAAGGTTATTAGAGTGGCCTGCACGTTAGTGGCTATTGTTTTTTAATATATAACTGTACTTCCAAGTAATATTCATGGAAGGCCTGGATAACAGCAACGTCGGTATATCCATTATGGAGACTCTTTTGCATTTTCGCTGGTAATATAGTAAAATTTAATAGATAGAATAGAAAAGGGATGTCAGATATACAGACTGGTAGCTATTAAACAAAATTAAACTGAATATATAGTCTACAGTACAATTAGTGTATATAATTGCCACCTCAAAGAAACAGAACTGTAAAGAAGACCCTACTTAGCCTATATTTATATCTAAGGGTTACAACCAATCATAAATGTGCTCATACACATGAAATAGGGACTAAGATCATGAAAGCTAGATGGTCTTAGGCGTACATGTCCTTCTCAAAACTCATCATCTGTCATTGGTATGATAACGCTTTTTGTCAGCTATCTGCTGTCCCCTCCTATTTTATGCAGTATAGTCTTGCACTATCACGGAGGTTAAAAACAGAGAGTTTGCAGAGTTATTGAGGTCTAGCGAGAGTATTGTGAGTGCCCTAAACAAATCGTAACAAAAATGATCCTTAATATAAAAAAATGAAATGTTTTAAAAAAGATTGGAAACCGCAAGTAATGGAACATTGTAGTCACTAAATGTTAATTACAGCAGATAATATAACGGAGAAAGGTATTTGAGAAAAGGAGTGTTAAATGATCTCCTTCTGAACATTCTTGGATTCTGACAAGGACAACGAACCAGTTCTTTAGAAAGACTGTAAATATAATAGTTACCAATATGGTTTATAAAGTCTAAAATTGGTAGGAAGTTTAAGAAAGAAGCGCATTTATTCAATTTTAATTTATTTTGATCTGTAAGAAGTTATATATAAGAAGTTACACGTAAATATATTATAAATATATACATATATATAGCCTATAGGTCTGTAATACACACACACACACACACACACACACACACACACACACACACACACACACACACACATATATATATATATATATAATATTTATGTATATATATATATATATATATATATATATATATATATATAATACTCCCGTATGAAAACTGAAACATTCAAAAATCCATAATGAATGGAATATAAATTAAATATCTTGGCTATAAATAAGTCACAATTTATGTCTACAACATCACATAAAGTGTATAACAAGGAAACGAACATTCCAAAACATAACACATAATTTACTAGGTGAATAACAAGGAAACAAACATTCCGAAACATCTCATTGTCAGTAAAGGTGTTGAAGAAGTAGTTACACATGAGTTATTTAAGATATGGATTGAAAGCTATTAAAACGTAATGTCTATTTTATCTATAAAAATATAATTATTTGTTTATTTGCCACGTACCTCACGGAGTGGAAGTATTTGTCTAACAAAAGAGGAAACTGGAAATTCGAATTTATTCAAAGTTATACAGTTAACTGCGCACGTGACTGAAATAACGTTTTTGTGAAATGAAATGGCTGAAGGAATAACTAATGTTTTTAAGGTTTATCTTTGATTAGAGAGAAACTGTTTTAATGTTTAGGATTATCTGAATAAGTGTTTTTTAATATGGTAATCTACTTATTCTAATGCAATAATACAGAATCCTGAAGTTATTAGTGAATAAAAACAAATAGCTTCTATTAAATATATTGTTACGGTTTCAGTTGGGTTTCGTCTAGGAGCTACGAACAAAATCATCAAAGATATTGTCTGTTCCGATATTTATCCAATAAACGAAAAACGCCTTGTTCACAGAAACCCAGACATGAGTGAAATTATTTGATTTATGTAAAATCATCCGAAACATGTCAAATACAAATATAATGACAAATATAGGAATGACAGATAGTACTGTAATAAACAAGTAAAATATCCTAAATGAAACCATGACAAAAATGTGATTGAACAAACTGATTCTTGTACAAATTTGAAAATTAAAACTATAGAAATGTTATCAATTCAAATAATTTTGTTTTCCTTAATATTATTATAACAGTATATATATATATATATATATATATATATATATATATATATTTACATTATTATAAATCATGTCTCAGGATCGACCTTAATTTAAAGCAAATTTCTGCTGCTTATAGTAAAAAGTCAGTTTTTTCCAAAGGGTAATTATAATGGAAAATTTAAAAAAATGCATTATTTATTCTCTTTTATGCAAAGAAATAATAGCATTTTTATTATATTAGCGTTGCTAATGGCAGCATATCGGATATATATATATATATATATTAAATATTGTGATATGATTAAAAATATTTTTTTTAGATAATTGTTTTCCTGAAGATGCTGATATTGTTTTATAGGCGAAAGCTTTGAATAAATGTATGCATTAAGAGTATTCTTGTTTTCGAAACATTTTCAATTTAATAATTATATATTATATATATGATTGTTTGGTAACAATAATTTCGGAGGACCAATAATTATTATAATTATATAAATTAATAGTTTGTACTTACGTGCACCGTGGAATACACACTTATCACACTCGCGTATTAAATAAGCGATTTCTGGCCAGAAAACTTGTTCGTATTCCACGCACTGGTATTTCGGTATAAACATTAATAAAATAGTTACATTCACGTATTCTAGTACCTAAGGTACGGAGATTGAAAAGTATAATAGTATACTAGAACGTAGGGGTAGACCTGTCTACACTCCCGAAAGGTCTAACTTGCTCTGTCGGTTCAAACTGCAGAACCAACCTTATCACGGGTGAGCTTTGTCTGACTTTGGCGGCGGGTTTGAAATAAAAGAAATGAGTCTATATTAATTTTAAATACGTAACATACCGGGGGCCTTGAATCCTTCTAGGATTCAAAGAGAACTAACACAAATATAATATGTTGAGAGTTTATAAAAATAAAAAGTTCATAAAGGAAAATAAAAATATCTCTTTTACACAAATTGAGCAAACTATGGCGCAAGTTCATTATGAGTGTAGAGGTAGAGGTAAAACCTTGTGAGCAGGTCTTGTCAAGGTTCCCTGCTTTGTCTTCAAATGAACCACTCTTACTACACCATCCTTTCCTGGAGAAACACTACTTATCCTAGCCAGAGGCCATGCGAGATGTGGTGCAGGTTGATGCACTAACACGAGGTCGCCGACGCGCAGGTTGACAGTTGGCACGTTCCACTTCACCCGTTGCTGAAGAGTATGGATATATTCTAGATGCCATCTCTTCCAAATACGCTGGTGAAAGGCCTTGATTAGCTGCCAGTGCTTGAGTCGGTTGGCAGGAACGTTGAAAAGATCCTCTTCTGGAACTGAAAGCAATGAAGGTCCTATTAAGAAGTGACCCGGGGTGAGTCCATTGAGGTCTGAGGCGTCGTTTGACAGAGGTGTGAGAGGTCTCGAATTCAATATAGCCTCTACTTGAGTTGTGAGAGTGGAAAATTCACATAGAGTTAAAATATGTTCACCGATGACACGTCGGAGGTGATGTTTTGCACTCTTGATTGCTGCTTCCCAAAGACCACCTTGATGAGAAACTGCAGGCGGGTTGAAATGAAAGTTGATATTGTGTTGTAATGAGAATTCAGCAAGAGGGGTTCGGCCTGAAGAGATGATGGGATTTTGTAAAGCATTATTCGCTCCAACGAAATTCGTTCCACAGTCAGAATAAATATTTGTGCAAAGACCGCGTCTAGACACAAATCGGGTGAGAGCGGCAATAAACCCATCTGTCGACAGGTCCGATACTACTTCAATGTGTACAGCCTTTGTCACAAGGCAAACAAAGATACAAATATATGCTTTGGTCAAGCGAATCGAGCGCAAATTGTGCATTTTGATGTTAAAAGGACCTCCGTAGTCAATTCCGGTGTTGAGAAACGGACGAGAAGGAGTTAATCTTGCTTTTGGTAAATCACCCATGAGCGGAGATTTATTGTGAGGCTTGTGTCGGAAACATACAACACATTGAAAAATGCGAGAGCGTATTACACTTCGGGCCGAGAGTATCCACACATCCTGTGCAAGAAGTGATTGAGTCAATTGAGCGCCCGAGTGTAAGTATTTTCGATGATAAAAATCAATAAGAAGGTTGACGACATGATGTCGTTTGGGCAAAATCACAGGATGTTGCACATCCGTAGGAAGTTTTAAAGCGTTGAGACGTCCTCCCACTCGTATGATATTATCCTTGTCGAGAAAGGGAGAGAGTCGACGGAGTTGTGACGAGGCAGGTGTAGTTGGATCCTTCTTCATGGCAACGATGTAGTCTCTGAACGCTGATTCTTGAACCATCTTGAAAATTGCCAGTCTAGACGCTCTCATTTCCAGAGTGTTGAGAGGACCATCGAGCTTTCTTGAATGACGAGCGTTATGAGTAAATCGCAAAATATAAGCCATCACACGCTGGAGTCGGCTAAAGTGAGAAAACTGAGTGAGGAGCTCCCATTCATGAGGAGCAGTTGATATGAGAGATATAGGTGAAATGGGTTTCTCTTCTCCTGTGTCAGTAAGTTTTGCAGGCATAAAATGAGATACAGGCCAGTTATCATTAGATTTTTGTAGCCAAAGGGGGCCGTACCACCATAATGAGTGCTGTGGTAAATCTTTAGGAAGTAACCCACGCGACGCGCAATCAGCAGGATTATCTTCACTCGCCACGTGTCTCCAGTAATGAGAAGGCACTAATTCTTGTATCTGGGCTACTCGGTTGGCGACAAACGTCTTCAATCGATGAAGAGGTGTTTGTAACCATGTCAGTGTTACTGTCGAATCACACCATAGAAATACAGAAGAAAATTCCACCCTTTTTTCAAAAAGAGAGATAACATATCCCACTAGTTGGGCGAGTAAATGAGCTGCACTTAGCTCTAATCGAGGTACCATGAGCCTCTTCAGAGGAGCTACTCAAGTCTTCGATATTACTTGCCGAATTAACACAGAGTCGTCGCTAAGTTGGCATCTCAAGTAAACGACGGCGGCATAACCGTTCTCAGAAGCATCTGAGAAACCGTGTAACTCAAAGTTTCTCGAGTGTGTTATTCGTAATGCACTAGGAATTACAATTTCTCGTAGAGTATTAGCCGAGTCTGTAAAGGTTTGCCATAATTTCAATTGTTCAGATGGAAGTGGTTCGTCCCAGTTCAATCCTTTGATCCAGAGTAGTTGCATAAAACGTTTGGCCCACATAACAATGGGTGAGAGAAAGCCACAAGGGTCGTAAATCTGGGCAATGATACCGAGAATTTGACGTTTAGTCCTGGAATTGTGAGGAAAATTCAAATTATAGGTACACGTATCGGTAGAGGGTGACCAGTGAAGACCTAATATAGTGAAATGTGGTTGTTTACTGCCTTGAAGGAATACAGGGGTCTCTAAATGAGCATCAGGAAGATCTTGCAGCAGTTGACTGGAGTTAGATGTCCATTTGCGTAGTTCAAAGCCTCCGCGAGCCAGGAGCGAGATGAGTTGCTTACGGAGGCTCAATGCCTTTTCTTTAGAGTCAGCTCCAGAGATGATGTCATCTACGAACGTCTGCGTGCGTAGAATATTTGCAGCTTCAGGATAGGAGTCACCTTCGTCTGCAGCGAGCTGATGTAAGGTTCTAATGGCAAGATACGGTGAACAATTCACTCCGTAAGTCACTGTCGTGAGCTTGTAGATTAAAGAGGGCTGATCTGGACTTTCACGCCATAAGATCATCTGATAGCACTGGTCATCAGGGTGCATTTTTACCTGTCTATACATTTGACGAATGTCACAAGAAAAAACAACGTTATGAATCCGAAAATTTAGTAATAAATCACAAATATTCGTTTGCATCTTTTTGCCTTTTAATAAAATATTATTAAGAGAAATACCATTAGAGGTTTCAGAACTAGCATCAAATACAGTACGTAAACGAGTTGTGCTGCTAGACACCTTTAAAACACCATGGTGTGGAAGGAAGTAATGAGGTACAGTTAGATCAGTATTATGAGCGTATATAATGTGACCAGAGGCTAAGTAGTCAGCCATAAAATCAGTATATAGGGATTTAAATTGAGGTTGAGCACTAAATTTCTTTTCTAGAGAGTGCAGTCTTTTTTCTGCATTTAAACGAGATTGACCCAGAGGAGAGTGTTCAGTCTTGAATGGTAGTCGGACGTAATATCGGCCAGATTGGTCCCGAGTATGAGTGGCGAGAAAGTGATCTTCACATAATGTATCTTCTTGAGAAAGCTTAGACACAGCAGGGGGTTCTTCCTGTTGCCAAAACCTTTGTAGTGAGTCGTGAAGGTCAATGTCGTTGACAACTAGAAGTGTAGTTGATAATTGAAAGCTGGAGTTACTATGAAGTTCACTGCCAGATAGACATGGTGCGTTACCCATTACTAAAAAGCCAAAGTGTGTGCCTATTAGCCTGGGTAAACCAGGTCCGAGGTTATAAGATTCTTGAGTAAGTATGAGTGGAAATAAAGCACCACCAAGAAGAACGTCTTTGCCTCCTGGCAAGTGAAACGTAGGGTCTGCCAAAACATAAGGACGAACCTTGGAAAGAACTTCAGAGTCTACTTGTGTGCTTGGTAGGTTAACACATATTTTTTCCAACATTAAAAATCTTTCATTAATTGAAATAACCTTGCCCCCAAGAGTTTCAACAGCAACTGAGGTGAGACCTTTTGAGCGTAAGGGTACCTGAGACAATCCTACCACACTATGAGTGGTCTTAGTACGAGGAGCACACAATAATTGAGCAGCACGCTCGGTGAGAAAACAAGATTGACTGCCAGAGTCAACAAGAGCACGAAATATATGAGTAATACCGTTAGACGAGGTAAGCTTAACAAGTAGAGTGCCAAAGAGAACAGTATTAGAGATTTGAGACGTATTCTGCTTTTCTTGACAGGTCATAGTGATTGGAGAAGGGGTTATTTCCTGTTGAAGTGTCGGAGAGTCTTGACGCGAAGTTTGAGGTGTGGTCCGTTGCAGCGTAGAGTAATTTTCAAAATGTAATAATGTATGATGATTTTTGTGGCATTTGTAGCAACTAAACTTTGACCTACAGTCGTTAAGATGGTGAGTACCTAAGCATGAGGTACAACGCCCCTTTTCCTTTACAATTTTGAGACGGGATTTGGCGTCCTGACTCTTGAAGTCCGGACACGAATATACCTTATGGTCAATTTTATTGCATATAAAGCATGGATGAGGTTTCACTTTAATGGAGGAGCCTTCTCCATAATTGTAGGACATCAGTGATACTTTTTGTTTAAAGTATTTATTTTGGGAACCAGAGGGGGTGCGTGATCCAGACGAGGAGGGTTTCGAGGTGAAAGGAGAATGAAGATTGGCATCTTCAACTTCATTACATTCTTTACTTAAAAACTTAATAATTTCCGCTGCATCAGGTATTGTAGTGGAGTCAACTCTCTTTTGAGTAACACTTGACGAACGGAAGTTTTTAAAACGGTTCCTAAGTTCACTATCCATTTTTCGTAAAAGCATAGCAGATAACAAAGGATTTTTACTAGTGATATCGATGTCAAGACCTTTAAGAGCTTGTATATTTTCTGAGTATAAATTTACAAAATTTCTCATTTGTTTAGGCGTGTTGTTTACAGAGGGCAAATCTAAAATTTGATTGAGGTGTAAAGTAACTAACCGCCTCGGCGAGTGATATCTTTCTTTTAATAAGTCATAGGCCACTTTATAATTAGCGTCAGAAATAGGGAGAGATTTAATTAAATTTAGCGGTTCTCCTGAGATAACGCTCAATAAATATTGAAGTTTAGAAACTGCTGGTAACGATGCATTTTCATGAATGCTAGCGTTAAATATATTAATGAATGACATCCATTCGAGAAATTCACCATCGAAATGCTTGAGTTCAAGCTTAGGCAGTCATATATGTAACTGAGGAGTAACTATTTCACATTTAGGCCTTGTTGATGACATCTTACTTTCTATCGAATATACGGTAGAATTAACATAATCGACTAACTCGTTGATGCTGTTAAGAGGAGCGTAGTTGGGTTGAAAATTCGGGTTAGCCAGTATTTCTAGTTCATGATAAATGTCTAAAATATCAGAAAATTCTTCACGAAGCCTATTTATAGATTTTGCACGCACCAACAATTTTTGCAGAATTGACTTATCAGATGTTTTTTTTTTGTTAGATCAAAAATCTCTTGAATTTGACTAAATATATTGTCTTTCTTTGATTTAATAACTGCCAAAGATTTTGCCATGATTAAATGATGGCTTTATAGCAGAAGATGAGATAACTGCTTTAATTTTTAAATTACAAAATGTTTTAAAGAGATTAGGCATATGAGCGTATATGTTTAACGGAGAAATAAACAAGCCTAAGTAAACAACAAATCGACGTAGGCTCAATGAGATAACCTTCTATAAACAACTGAAATCACTTTTCATAAACTTTTACAATTAATTTAAACCAACATATTAATGCACGCCAAGGCCAAACAAAGATAAGAGAGGATCAGCTGTTTCATATACTGCGACATGAAACTAGTTTTCCAGTGTTTGCATGCACAGACAAAGTTTGAAAAAACTTGTAGAAATTGTAGAATGAACACATATAATGAATTGTATTTTATTTTATTTTTTATATAGGTTTTAAGGCTCAAGATCCGGCCCGGCTGGACCAAATTTGTTTGGTAACAATAATTTCGGAGGACCAATAATTATTATAATTATATAAATTAATAGTTTGTACTTACGTGCACCGTGGAATACACACTTATCACACTCGCGTATTAAATAAGCGATTTCTGGCCAGAAAACTTGTTCGTATTCCACGCACTGGTATTTCGGTATAAACATTAATAAAATAGTTACATTCACGTATTCTAGTACCTAAGGTACGGAGATTGAAAAGTATAATAGTATACTAGAACGTAGGGGTAGACCTGTCTACACTCCCGAAAGGTCTAACTTGCTCTGTCGGTTCAAACTGCAGAACCAACCTTATCACGGGTGAGCTTTGTCTGACTTTGGCGGCGGGTTTGAAATAAAAGAAATGAGTCTATATTAATTTTAAATACGTAACAATGATATAATCATCTCTTGTTTTCTATACAATTTCTGCCCCATTCTTTGATTTTGTTTTTAATGTTAAATACTCTATAGAAACACAGGTTCCGCGGAGAGGTCACAGAACTTCAATTTTAGGCCTATTGCTTTCTGGTGGTTTATCTTCCTGACTACCCTTTGGTCCGTAGTGCAAGATATTTGCTCCATAAGACATGATGCTGCTCCCATAGGTTAATGATGTTTGCATTAACCTATGGAATTGTTGATATTAGTTTTCGTTTGTTACGAAATATTTTTGCTTATACAATAAAGTTCAATAGCTTTATTACCATCCATTTCCATCCGGGTTTGTAGTTTGGTCTTGTTCTCTTGATATTATTTCTGTTCTATTGAACAATGTTGACTATTTTAATTTGTCAAAACACACCTCTAATTTTTACCAAATTTTTCTACTTCTCACTAACTTTGATCAGACAAAATCTAATTTAGAACTGTGATATGACGGGAAAATTAAAACCGCGAGCAATTTACGAGAAACAAGTTTATGTCACATAAGCACAGTGGTTTGTGTGTTGTAATTGAAACTACGATTTGTGATGGGAAACAAGTGTGTGCGATAGTAAATTTCACGTGTTCCCCAGTGTTGCTTGCAACTGAATTTGTAAATGAGCAATTTATACAGATAAAAGTTACTTCTTGCCTATTTTCCTGGCAAAAACCGTTATCTTATAATTGTTTCACAGAGTGGTTTAGTTTATTAGCAGATAGTATTATTTAAGGGTAAGATAATCGTGTTTTTAATATTAAATTGGCTTTATTCTTTGGTTTTTATTTTTATCTAAAAACATAGCACAGATTCACATTGCTTGTCAAAGTAATGTGACAAGCTAGCACTGGTTATAGTGCTATCTGCGACACATTACTAACAATAACAACATATTGTTAGCAAGAAACAATTATATTATTATAAAGATTTACTGTAATTTCTAATTTAAATGTAATCTCTTCAACATCCTGCATAAAATATAAAGCACTTCAAACTAACCTAGCCCAGTTTTACTTTAAATAAAACCAAACGGAACACAAAATGTTTAGTCTCATAAAAAACATTTATTATTACGTACATTAATCTGTATTATACAACAAGATAGTTTAGGTTTTATTGTAAATAAATATTTATTCGATTAGATAAAATAGTATATATTTTTTAAAAATATTTCATAAATATTATTTTGACAAATATTACGTAATTTTTCTATTTGTCTAGATTGTTATTACTAAGTAGAATTTAAATACTTTACTTAAATGTACTGTACTTAAATGGAATTTAAAGAATGCCGAACCAACTAAAAACTATGTAGTTATAGAAAGATCTATGTTTGTAATACAATCCAAAGTATTAAGAGAACCAAGGGGGACTGATGCCATGCCATGTTAATATAAGGAGCATTTAACCAGCTGTTTGAAACCTACAGCTTTAAAATTTTAACCAGTGCTTTATAAAGTCATTGTGGATTAGTATTTGAGGAATACGGTAAAGTAAATTTAAAAAATTCTATAATTTTAAATATATTTATAAGTATAAATAAATTTTTAGAGCTATAAATTTCAGGGGTATAAACAATGTTATATTCCACCATAGAAATTTGCAAATGCACAAGGTAAAGGCAACCTGATTATTTCATTGGAATTTATACAATTTAGGATCATGTTTAGGAAAATGTTCCTTTAGCATGTACCAATTTAACTCTCGGTAAAACCTGACAATTTAAATGTGTCCAGTACATTCTAGTTTCATAGTATAAATGGTTGTTATAATCATATTCAAGTTTTTTATATAAGTTTTATGTCACTATTGGCTTTTCTTCCTGAAATAAGAAACTGATTTTTCCCAATTTTTTAATTCTGATATTGTCCTGTTCCTCTATGGTAGATATCACATAATATCCAGCTTTCATACCCATGTTTGCAAATACTTCACATTTTTCCACATATCCCTTTTTAAACTGGTAACATCGACGTATAGTACGAGCGCCAACAAAAAACAATTTATGGGGCTCTTTTTTGTTCGTTTTCAGTCTAACAAAAAAAAATTTATGAGGATTTTTTTTGTTCGTTTTCAGTTTAACAAAAAACAATTTATGGAACTCTGGTCCTTATAACATTGTTCACAAACTCATTACATTTCTGCGTCTTTTCATGTAGACATTTTTTAAAAATAAATTTGGATCTGCTATATTTCTGAATAATTAGGAAGTTTAACTCCTTCTATAACTGATACAGGAATTTTATTTTTGTGTTTATACACAGGCTCATCAACGCATTGGCTGATCATTGGTCGGTAACTGGTGATGTTAAGTCGCCTAGATTGCAATCTTCATATCATGTAAATAATTGAAATTACTCCTTATAGCCATTTCATAATATATTTAAAGCTGACCACGTGTAGCATCTGTAGTATATTCCAAATTGTGGTCTTCTTCCAATGCAACTTATCTGCTAGTTTCTTCTCTTCAGTTCTGAGTTTCCTCTTCCGAGGCCCTAATCTTTTTTTTATATGCGTAATACACTCTATCTTAGTTATTGGTACATCATCATATGGTTTGGCAGCAACTACAGAACTATATGACACTCCCACCACCAATAAACTACTTTCCATAACGTACATTATATATTGTTAGTGAGAAAGCAAAAATGTGTTGATCCCCTAAAACTTCCATTTATTTTGAGAAATTGCTATAACACCAGTCTTTTTTAATATAAGTGTATATTATAGGTTTAAAATAAATGTATTGAACTATCGATTTCTGAAATAAAAATATCGATTTTTAAGAAATAACGTTTCCGGAAAGGGGACTAACGTTATGACATAACGAAGAGAATCGGCATGCAGTACTATCAGTATTTACGAACATTTTACAATCATTCGGTTAATCATTAACACTTAAAAATGTTTAATACTAGTTTAGATTCAAGATTTATTTAGATTCATTAAAGTCACAAATTTTTGAAAGTAAACTAAGTAACTTTTATAATGAATGGATTTTCCTAACAAGGTTTGCAACAGCCAATCACACAGTAATTCTTAACTTTGAGTTAAATCAATTAACGAATATTATTCTTGGAGTTTTTCTTTCAAGGTGGAAGCTTTCCTTTTTATAGAGTTTTTTGAAGCTACTGCAGTTTGTACGTTAAATACGTAATTGACCCTAATTTTTAAGTTACTAAAAAATCTGATAATTGTGTATTTATTTCTTCCGTATGTTATGATGTCTGTAATTTTATTGCATTACATTACAGATGAATAAAAATGAGTGTCGTCATTTAGAGATTTAATGCAATCTTAAGTTTTTCACAGAATTTGATTTGTATCTGTTATACAATTTTGCTTATACCATTAATTATTAACCTATTATTTACAATAAATTAAATTACATTGAATTCTTTCAAAGTATTTATAATATGTTACCCTGATAGTTGTCTTTATTTATTATTAAATAATATAGAGTTTAATTAAATAGAAATCAATACTCCTCTAATAAAACTTTAGCACTTAATTCATTATTACTTCAGGACAGGACAAAGTTAGACTGTGTGTGAGCCATTCCCTATTCAAGGATGAGTACGTGACTAGAATGTCGCTTCAACCGTAATGATTTATACCGCATTACTCAACGCCATCTATTTCCTGTCGCCACCTTATGAAGGTACGTAATGATTTTCAGGCATAATATATGATCTTTTCTTCAATCCTGTCTATTTTAAATTCTTATTTATATTTAGGTAAGTTGTAAAAGTTTGTACGTTTTTGTCATCTATTTGATTTGTTCGTCCATTAGAAGAATGTTTTACATAGATTATTTCTTGGACGAATAATTTAGAAAAATTATTTACTACTAAATATTCTTCTAATATTGAGCCAATATTGCTGTTGGGAACCGGGTTGTGTTTAAAATCTACCTAGAATACTTCCATTCAAAAGCCTAAACTTCCGTTTTATCATTGCACCGAATTGTAAAAGGTAGTATATGGTTAATGAGTTGGAAAATCTTATTATAAGTGTTTTGTTTCTCAACCTGCTGTGACAAAAAGATAGCCCCGGCATTTTAATTAAATAATATCACTGTTATGGCAGATTACTGGCTACCACCATTCCAATAATATCAGAGGATAAGCTTTTGCACATATTAGTATTTGTATAAGCAATATACGTTCAAAACAGTTAGCATCCATAATTTTTGTTTTGATCTGTGATTTATAAACTACATTGTTGAGTTACTTTATGAGTCTTATCAACTCATTCTTATCTGCCACAATGACAGTTGTAACATTTGTGAGATGAAAGTTGAATATATTTTCTACATTCACAGTTATCCCAGTTCATTGATTCAGGGAGAGTTTGTTATTATTTCTCTGTGTATTTGCAAAAGATCTAAAAATATTTTTCAATCTCGCCTTTTAATCCCTGTACATGAAATGCCAGTTTCCAGCATCCTTACGCTTGTTAGATTCGCTTCGTAAAGTTTCTTAATTTGAACCAAAAGAACCGGAATTCTATCTCCGTTGTATGCGGAGCAACGTCTCCAGCAAACACAATCAGATGCTTTCTTATATTACGAGAGGCGTATCTGTGGTATTCCCGTATTTTCTCTACCAGTCTGATATTTTATATTTCCTCTTAAGTGCTCGTTTTGTATTAAATGGGGACAAAATAGCTAATTTCTTCACCGATAAACACGATATGTGTTATTATCGTTACAAAATTCTGTGTTGTATTTTTCGTTCATATAAAAAAAAAAACAAAAAAAATGGATTTCATAATCTCTATTCTTGCTGGACGACTCACATTTTTAATCAGATGCCATACGTATCGGATATCTTACGATACAAGTAAGGATTTCAATAAATATCCTTTTTACGTCATTTTTCAAGTTCAGAAGACTTATATGCTGATTATTAGGGAAACTGTTGATAAAATAAGAACTTTTTCTAGTAAAAAATGTAATTATTTAATAATTCGGCTCAATTAAATGTCTATATTTATAATAATAAAGCTAACTTGAAAGGTAATGGAAGGTAAAAATGAAGTTTCAATTTTATATTAAAAAAAAAACATTGTAAAAAGATAATTTTCTTCCTCTGTATTGATTTTTTTTTAAACCAGTTTGGAAAACAAAATCGATAAAATTTGACATTCATGTGTTTTTAATAGGTGTTTTAATTTAAATTTTAGAAGAAGGTTGACTTCATTTTTTTGGAGCATTAATGTTAAACCTACAAAATGTAGAACAATAATTATCTTAGTAAATAATATATTAGTTTCTTTAAATGAAATACACTAGAAAAGTAATTGATAAAGCTATTTGCATAATGAAAAATAAAGTTTTAAATAAGATATACAAACTCTAGAACTAAGAGTAAATATTAATTAAACCTAAAATCTTGTCTCTAAATAGAAAATAAATAGAATAAAAAAAATATATTTTGTTCCTATACTTATGTTGAAGTACGCAGGTTTTTGTAAGTTACCATTGAAATTGTATGACTGCATGCTTGAAATCCCGCATTCAACTGCTTCAAAAAATGGATTTAAACTTGTGCGGATGAATAAAAACTGTAAATTTAAAATATATATTGTATACACCAGTAGTAGTATACTGTAATTATTTAATAAAAAGTAACTAAAATAATAATTTTGTAGTAGGAATTGAATGTAATGTTTTTTTTCTTTACAAATATGTCCAATAAAATAATAAAATTAATTTCTGTAAAACAAGTAACCATATTGTTTACCATGGATTTAATTTATTTTCCACTGTAATATAGTTTTATATATATATATATATATATATATATATATATATATATACATATTTAACATTCAATTGATTTATAAATAAACTTCTATTTTTTTATAAATAATCTAACGCCATTATATTTAGGTTAACTTCTATTGAAGTTGCTTGATATAATCATCTTGAATTCACTGATTAAACTAATTTTAAAAATAATTAACTAAGTGAATAAGTAATTTCTTACTTGTTGACGCGTTTCAAAACATTCGTTCCTTTTACGAAGCTAACCCTCTACTCATGAGGAAGTGTTAGCTTCGTAAAAGAATCTTTTGAAACGCGTCAGCAAGTTAGCAATTATGTATTGACTTAGTTAAGTATTTTTAAAATTAGTTTAACTTTAATTGTTAGACATATTTATTTCCTTTTATTTAGTAAATAAAATATAACTTAAAAAGTAATAGATAAAAGGTATTTAATCTATGCTCAGTTATATTGGAAGTAATGTGTTTAGTGATTAAAATTTGCCTTATAACAATGCATTTATCTTACTTAAGTATTTAGCATTATGTACAAAATTTTAATGCACAATTTATGTACATCTTTACCATTATTGATGTAGATAGTATTAACTTGTATTTTTTCTTAATAAACTATTTGCAGAGATTCATTTATTGACATTGTAGTCATTTTGTAAGTATTTTAACAATTGAAAAATATAAAGTGAACAAACAAAATTATTTTTAACTGATAAATTAGGACTTTACAGGTTATAAAGTGTGATTGTATTTATATTCAGAATTATCTTTTCTTCTAATGAATTAGAGTATTTATTTAATTTTGCTTGGTTATAGTATCCTTCTTAGGAAAGAATTTGAGATATTAAACAAATATTTTAGACGTTTATTATTAGCATAAATAAACCTGTATTAACTTAACCAATGACTTAGGAAATATGTATAGAAAAAGCCACAATCCTAATCTAGTATCAAAATACAAGGAATGTAAAGAGCTAATATAACTGTTCAATATTTATAATATCTAATAATTTTAGATTAATAAAAATGTAATAACATTTAAATATTTCATAGATATAGCTTAATATGAAACCAATTAATTTTTCATTTGTTTGCCAAAGCTAAGTAGAAATTCCACAATTCGTCCTAATATACATTTAATTGTATTTTACTTGTTTACAATAAATAATATACAACACACAATGATGCCATAAAAACACTCTAATATCTACTCACATAAATTTACGTTACGAGCTGTAATGAAAACAGTAAACATTTATTTCTGTAAATAGGCCTAAATGAAAAATTGCCTCAGATGAAATCGAGACTTGGTTTCTACTGTATATATGAAATGTAGGTACAGCCGTGTATTGCTAACATTGAACAATATTACCCCAAGCATTTGTGAATGCCCAAAGGGTTTGAAGTGTAATATTATTCACAGATAACAGTTGGTCTCGAGGTGAATATTGCAACATTGTATTAAATTTTACAACGCCTTAGACAATTGTATTTCAGTTATAATTCAATGAACTACAAAATCAACTTCTAATATTTGTATTAGAATGTCATTACATTTATAGGTATTTATTACATTATTTAGAGTATATTAAATATTATAAATATATAAATAATATATTTTTTATATTATAATTAAATAAAATAAAACAAGTAATTAAATATTATACATTGTCGCTCATTATTAAATGTATAATAATCTTTATTGATATTATTCAATTCTTTAAGCACTTTATAATTTTTCATTTTGTATTTCGTGAAATAATTAATTATTATTTTGATTTAAATTAAGTGTTTAGATTAAAAAATAAATTTAAAATTTTATTTCAAATAAAGTAAAGAAAATAATACAACGAGATGAGGAAAAGAATTAATGAAGGAGCAACACCAAAGATGACGGAGTTATATTGAAGCGGTGTGTGGAATTATAATGAGTCCTATAAATCCTAGGCGAGAGAAAATCGAAACTAAAAGTACAAGGTAGATAACAACAGGAAAACAAACAATAAAGATTTAGGAGTATGTTCTCATTTCAAGTGAAGAAATGGCACGATAGTGTTGCAGAATTACAAGGAGCAGATGGTAATCTACGTCTTAACTGGAACTCATTGAGGCAGGTATACTTTACGGTAAAACGAATGCTAGAAGAAAAATCGATGACGATTTTTTTTCAGAACACTATACAAGTTCGGAAAAATTTGACTTTCAAAAACCTGTTCTCGTTTACAAGTTGTGAGATGTTACGAAAAAGGCGAAAGTTTGGAGAAATGTAAGTAGGATTCGGTGACTTTCCTTTTGCGCATGTTAGGGATACCAGCTGTGAGATTAGAATCATCTAGAATTAACGATTATATACAGGGCGCGAAAGGGTACATAGTGATGTATGTCTATCTGAAGTAGATGCTGACTATATAAGTGTCTGCAAGTGAAGTACATAGAAGAAGAGAGCATTGTGCTATATACGATGGATTGACGATTGAACCTCTATTAAACAAGGCTACGTATTGACAGGATATCTTGCAGGATTCGTAATTGTACAAAATAGTTATTATTATTCATTTGTAGGGTTGGATTGTAGGACTTGTGTAAAGCAAATTGCGAAAATATATTACGGTGTATTATCTTAGACGTAAACAAAATACAACCTATACTGTTCGAAGAATTTAGAGTATACTGAAACTTATTAAATAAGGAAATACCAACCCGGACAAACTCAAAAAGGCTCAACTTTATTTTATATATAAAGCACAATAGAAAGGTAGTGAAGCCAGTTAAGGTTTTTAGTCACACATTAACGCTGAGTGTAGATGGCCCCTTACTTGACAGAATCATACGATTGTATTCCAATGCCGAACTACATAGGGAACTTCTCGTAAGATTCTATTGTTTGATCAAAGTGAATGATATGTCGTGTTATGAAATGGTAATTATGTGGAAGGACGTGTAGCAGGATATAGTCGAATATGGAGATGTCTAAATTGTAGCAGATATTGCACACACACATACACACACACACGCACACACACACACACACACACACACACACACACACACACACACATATATATATATATATATATATATATATATATATATATATATGTAACCTTATGTATACACACACACTACACACACACACAAACACACACACACACGCGCGCGCGCACACACACACACGCACACACACACGCACACATATACACATCAGGCATTGCAGATACATTCACTATATTCATGGACAATTCATGTTGAGAAAAAAGCTTGTGTTCGGAAAACTGACAATCAAACTAAAATAAACGAAATGTATGAAAAGTAGGAAATATTAAACCTCTGCTTTAAAAAAAAAATTTTTAGTGGATTTTATGCGCTATGAGTTATAAATAATTGTAAGTTGTATTCCTTTTATAAATAAAAGAAATAGAAGTGGGATATAAGAAAATATCATACTTGAAATATTCATACTTATAATTTAAACGTTCCGATAATTAAACTCATTCTATAGGTTAATGAATGTCCAGTGAAGCAATAAAAATAAAAGAAATATAGAAAGACAAAGGAAAATATTAAAAAAGTAATCTAATAACACTTTAGAATTAATTTAGACTAATGTAAACAATGTTTCCTAAAATGATGGAGAAGAACTTGATTATAAATACCGATATTTTATAAGTATTTGAATGATTAAAACAAAACAAATATTATGTGTGGATATTAACTCAGACAAATAGTAATGATATAGAAGGTACCATGTAACGCAATGATTCATTTTTAGTGTGATTGAATTTATGATTTTCATACTTCAACTCATTACGCGTGGGCCAACTATAACATTACACCAGCTCACTTAATATGTTTATTTAAATAGATATTAAGAAATCATGTTGAAAATAAACGCAGTTAAAGTGGTTGGACAAATAATAAATAACACTATTGAGTAATTATAAAGATATATAAATATAAGTACTGTAATATTTATGACTTTATATTAAATTTTTGAGTTCAACCCGTGTAGAAAATATATAAACGAATAATTAAAAACAATATTTTTCAAGTAAATTACTTCTGAAGGGAAAGAAGAACAATTTTATTTTAGTTGCATTTTATTTTTATAATTACAATTAATTTAAATACGCATCTACATGTAAGAGAACCACATTATTAACTGGCAAAATAGAAAGCGTATTTCTTTGAAAGTTTTGGTTTTCCTCTCTGTACAGTATACGGCGTTGAGGTATTATTGTTTCTTACTATCTATTCACTTTCTTTTTCCTGTTTTTAATTTATGAATCATTCTGACGATCTTTTGCAATGATTTATTATTGCAAACAACCTTTCTTTTATAATTTCATATATATATATATATATATATATATATATATATATATATATATATGTATTTATATCAATAAGTAAGATGTTTAGCTATGGAAAAGCTGTCTCAATGGAAAGGACCTTAAACATGTGGTTGTTCAGTTCGAATTTGACCGAAAAATCAGTTATTTTAAATTGAAGTATTGAGTAAGTGTTTCAAAAAAACTGTATTGACATCAATTGTCATTCGTCTTCGTTTCTGTGAAATAGAATTTTTTGACTTGATTA
Source organism: Prosapia bicincta (assembly GCA_036971475.1). Lineage (NCBI taxonomy): Eukaryota > Metazoa > Arthropoda > Insecta > Hemiptera > Cercopidae > Prosapia > Prosapia bicincta. The sequence goes on along the minus strand of JBAIZL010000001.1, from coordinate 103,324,026 downwards.
GGATAATATCGTTTCTTACATATTTCGCAAGTTCTGTCACAGAATGTGTTTATGGCTCTTTCTAATATAGCGAACTGCGCACTCACTCTTCAGTGCTTGTGAATACTGAATACGTTCTTTTTCTTGACGAGCTTCGCGTTGTCCTTTAGTTGCACCTTTAGAGGATCTTGTGATCGTGTTTCACTTTGCTATTGCGTCTCATTTTCTATTATTAATAGTGCATGGCTTTGACGATCAGCTAATAAAGTGATATTCGCACTGCACTTCAGAAATCTTTGATTTCCTTGAATTTGCGTAGTCGCATAGATTCTTTCGTTTCATTTGCAAACCTCTTCTGGCGCTTTTGACTTTCTTTTTCTAATCGACGCTTGCGATGTATCGTAGTTTCTTTTATCATTGTTTGTTTGTTTTAATTATTGTTGGTTTATTTTATTCTTTACAAAAATTTTTAACCACAGAGCATTATATTTGATATGTTTTGGTAACCATGGCAACAGCTAAATGTTGTGCAAAAGCTACGATCACAACCAGGTAAGGGAAAATCGTATATGTCTTTGAGAATTGAGAATTGTGCGATAGTCTTTGAAAACGAAGTTTCACAGTTGGAATCCCGCTAGACCCCCTAGATTTTTAAATTTAACCATTGAATAGATGTTTGAAGACACTGTATTAACATTAACGTAATTCACTACAGGTTGAAAAAAATGTTTTTGTACCTGATTAGATGAATAAAAACGTATTTTATTAACGATTGAAAATTTATACAAATTATATATCAGGAGAGTGTCAGCTAATAGAAGGAATTTAAAAAAAAGACTTCAAAGGAGCCAGTAGTAATGCACTTTCCGACTACGTCTCTAATGAACCAATTCCGTCACAGAGGATTAGCCTCTTTGTCCACGGGTAAAAGCAATCTCAGATTCTTGTGAAATTGACTGATGCAATGAGTATGTTGAGTAATTTGATTTCTCCAAGAAAATGAGGTTCATAAAACGAGGGTCTTTTCAAGTACTCAAATATTTTTGGATTGTTCCCCAAAAATGTACAATTAAATTAAAAACAGGATTTGTTTCAATTAAATTCATCAATTCTTTATATCTTTTTTTTATTTGATTATTTGTTTCTATATAACATTAATGAAAACCTATTAATCACATTTCTCATTACCTTTCATGTAGCGCAATATTTTGTGTTACTTCCAGATAGGTCAGACAAACATTTTTTTATTCGTTTAATTTTAAAAAAATTATTATATTATAATTTATCCCTTTTTTAATAGTCCAATTTTCATCTTTTTTCCAAAATTGAGATGCCGCAGTTATGCATTTATCACCACCATAAAAGGTCATCCTCTACTAGATATGCTGCCCTACGTACATCAGCTGTGATTGTTCTCTAAATCCCAGATTATTAGAGATTTACATATATCAATAATGGCTATTTCACTTTATCTCTAAACCTCTTTCTTATAGGGTTTATAATCTGTATCGATTAATAACCTTAAATTAAAAAAGAGTCTATTAGAACTGGTCATATCATTTTTTGTCGAAACCTTCAGCCAATTATTCTTTTTTTGGTGTTCCTATTGGTATTTACTTTATTCTTAAACATAGCCTTTATTATTACAAAAAGCCTCTTTAGAGGCAAATTGTATTGTCTCAGTGTTTCTGTTTTACTAACGCAATTACGTTTTAATTATTACAGTATTTCATGTTTTCTTCCTTTATATATAAATAACAAAATGTGTATTCTTATGTACTATTGACATTACTAAGACATTACAAATACAAAATTAGTTTATTGAATGATCAATCCAAAACTTTTCGTTGGCAAACAACTTTATAATGTGAAATCACTTCATGCAGGATTATTCAGAATGATGTTGGTACTTTTTTGCAAACGAAAACCTTTGGATTGTGTATCAATAAATTATTCTTGTATCTGTAATATCTTATATATATATATATATATATATATATATATATATATATATATATATTAAATATGGTGATATGTTTTCTTGTAATATAGTTAATAAATTTAAAATATTTCAAAAACATGAATACATTTAATGAATATATTTATTCAAAGCTTTTCGCCGATAAAATAGTACCAGCATCTTCAGGAAAATAATTATCTAATAAAATATTTTTACAATATATATTATAGGCTATGCAAGAAAAACTTTATACTACAAAACTCTCTTTAGAACTAATTTAAAATTTGTTCTTTTATTATACATTGTTATTCCATTTTTTTCACCATTAAATTGAAAGCCCATGAAAATTCAAGCTATTATTACTTCTTGTTTTTTTGAATGTATGATGATCATGCAGGATTTCGAGTTTAAATTTCAACAATTTTGCAAATATTTAAAAATTAAATGTTTGTAAGTTTAACCACTTTTAAATGCTAGTACAGTTGATGTAATTATTTAAATAGGTGTTATTAATTGCTTATTTTTGAAGAAATTAATGAAAACTAACGTAGAATGGCACCAATAAATTAGATAGTGACGTCAGTAAAAAAATGTATAATATTATAGATGCAAGGAAATTTCACATGAGACCTAAAGGGAATAATCCAAATACAATAATAACTAAAGCTATAAAGACGTACGAGTTAACTAAATCGACATGGTCATTTCGATGATCAAATTAGCATAATCAGAAGGACCTATTAAAATAAACAATAGACATTACATTAGAATAAAATTACAATTCAAACTGGATTGCCAGTTTTCCAGCGCTTCTTGACTTGAATGAGGCGCTTCAAGAAAAGTTAAATACTCATTTAAATTCAAAGCGCCAACATTTTATAAAGAAAACATTGAAAACGTTGTTTATAGGCAATAAAAATATCTCAATTGTCAAGGTGATCATATTTTAACAGTTAGAATGAATGTTAAAAATTCTGAATGGTCCAATTATCTGCTCTTCCTGCAGTCGACACATTAACATTTATTAAAAAGCTGAAATCAAGAACAGAGGAAGAGATAAATTCAAGTTAGATAAGATTTTTTTTTCCCAGGCGAAAAACCTACAAAGGTTATCATCGTCTAACTCAAGTGATAAAATTTAAAATAAATGTTCCATAAATGAAACTAATCAAAATAAAGTAAATATTTTCCTAAAATTTTCTTAAAAGAAAATAAAATTATACAAAATTTAAATATAATTAAATAGATTCAACTGGCGTAAGAAAGCGATGACACGGTCGATAGCCGGGACATCGTCCCTTAAAACCACCTTTAAACTACCTCGAAGATCGTAACGAATATACAAATCGGTCAAACCCATCACGATCATGCACATTCTGCTTGACGCACGTTTCGTAAAACAGACATAGTGGTGGATCCTCATGTCGCATGAACCATCCGTGCGATAACAAAGATTGAACAATGCGAAGTCGAGTAACCACCACTTCCTCACTACGATTTGAACGAACGGATGATCTCTATGGTCGCACGGTATTCTTGATTTCTCTCAGCTTGTTTGTATTTAAATTTTGTCATTCTTCATTCCAAAGTAGCTAATTTTGCCCGGCAAGCTGGCCTGAGCAACCGGGCGGGTCCACAGGTGGCGGATAGTGGGACGGCCTACAGCAATGTAGGTTACCTGTGAATAAGGATTCCGGAAGGTTTCTGAATATGCGGGCCTGGACCAAGGCTATGGTTCAAAGGTGAGGAATTATCCCTCCTCGTCAGTCAACCGGTTGGGGGTGGTAGAAATAACTGCTCTGACTGGGGAGACTGGGGTAGTTGGGAATTAAGTCCTCACAATGTTACTCTCACCTCCCAGGTGAACCAAGGGCAATGCGACAGTGAAGTATGGGCGGGAAACTACCCTAACGACACAGTTGTAAAAAAGAGAGTAAGGCAGGCTGTTCGCTCCATGAGCAACAGTTAATAATGTTCTGAACTTGGGGTGTGCTTCAAGGTCAGTGACTGAATACTCAATCCAAGGTGGAAGGCATCGTGCCGAAAGATGAATGGCTGCAGGGTATAAAATGCAGTTGCACACGATCTCCTTGAGGAACCAGACAAAACCTCATTGTATGTTGTCTTGCCACGGCAGTGGGGGCTCTGCTCTGGTCGACCGTTATTTCCTCCATACTCGTTAATGGACCAAGTAAGTAAAAGAATTGATTTCGAGACTGCACAGACAGCGGGAGCCAATGAGACGGCAAACCGTGAGTCTGTAGCAGATGTATCAACGGCAACCATCACTGGGGGTGCGGGGGCGGCTGTCAAGCTGCCGACTGCAGAAACCGGTGAAGTGGCTGTAGAGTTGAGCACGCTGTCTAGTCCTGGGGCTGCTCTGCGGACCCAGGCGACTGCAAATTAAGCAGAACAATGATCAAGATCCTCCAAGTGAACCTACAGCATAGCAGGGCGGCGAGTGCTGTCGTGTGTAGGATGCAGGGGAGAGGTGGAATTGGTTCTCATCCAGGAGCCATGGATTTCTGGAGGACGAATATGCGGGCTGGCGACATCTGGAGGTAAGTTGTTGTATGATAAGGACTCCGGTGTTCCCAGGACGTGTATCCTGGTTAGGAGGGGGTTGAGTGCTTTTGTACTAACGGACCTCTGCTGCAGGGACTTAATAGCAGTGACGGTGGAGCTGCGGGCGGAGGGGAGGATGAAGAGGCTGAACCTTGCCACGGCATATCTCCCCTTTGACTACGCGGGGGCTCTACCAACACAAGAGCTGAGGAGGCTGGTCGAGCACTGCGGGGCTGTGGTTAAGGAGCTGCTGGTGGGGATGGATTCTAACTCCCATCACACTTCGTGGGGAAGAACAGGTACCAACACTAGAGGTGAGGAACTTTTAGCTTATCTTAGCTCTAAGAATTTACTAGTCTTAAATCAGGGGGAAGAGCCGACGTTTGTCACTAGGGCCAGACAGGAGGTCCTGGACATTACGTTGGCATCGAACCAAACGGCTAGGTATGTACTAAACTGGCATGTGTCGGATGAACCATCTTCTTCTGACCACAGACATATTAGGTATGATATCTCTCTAAATCCAGCCATGCTTCGGCCACACAATGTAGGCTATCACACGAAACGTTTTAAAAAATCTCTAATTTATATTTAAAATCACTAATCATAACGTTTAGTAAAATTATGGAATAAATGTATTCCAATTTATTTAAAAATGTATGAAAATTATATTACTTTCTAGCATTACACGTGTACATTATTCCGGTTACACTTAGAAAATATCTAGGTGTAATAATAATTTGTAAATATAATGTTCATAGTGGAATAGTGATATTCTACTTCTCTGTCTGTAGAATGAATTAAAATTATAATGGCGATGTCAATCAATTTTTTTTTTTGTTGACGTACCAAATAAACTAATTCATGTTTAAGTGAAATAAATGAAATTTCTGTATAAACCCTGTTACAAACTGGAATTACAATTAGGGCTGAACGGACAAAACGTTATGCAATATAAATATAAGCAAAGGATTCAGACGAAATTTCATTACTTTTTATTGGAAATACTGCCAATTATTTTTCTAACTAAAGACACAATGGTTGCAAAGTTTTTATAACAAAAACGAAACCGAAATATTTTCTAGAATCTCAAAAAAGCATATAATATAGAGGAAGATATTTTGAAAATTATCTGCTAGCAAATTCTTAATTAGTTTTTTTTGTTGCATTTATTAGACATCATGAGCTAATAGTTTTTATCACAATCTCTTAGAGGAGATAAATACAAATTTTCCTAACAAATTATTGGCTTGTATGTAATAATAATATGATATTACCTTCATATGAGTGGTTATGCGTTATTTCCTAACAAAACAATTATATCCTAACGTTCCTAAAGTATCTAATGACACTTTTATTTAATTTTACAAAATGATTTTATTTGAACTGAAGTTTTAGTAGAGTTACATAATTTAAAATTTTCTTCAAAAAAGCATTTTTGTTCTCGTTTGTAGGTTCTTTTTTACACAAAATATTCTTCAATATGAAAAGTAATTGAATACGAAAAATCACAAAAAAACACACACAAAGAGAGCTCGCATTTGTTATCAAAATACGAAACAAAACATTTTTGCAGTTGTTTTAGTTTTGACAGCTTTGTTAAACTCTTCCAACTGTTTGGGAAATTGTGTGTCAGTTTCAGCTTTGTATTGTTCACCCTTGCATACATGTTCTCATTACTGTTCAACAAACCTGAAGTCAAAGTTGGAGTTTTCACTCATGGTGATAATTATATTTCTCTTTTTGTAAATATAGCTTTATTAAATAAGCATTTTTTAAAATTAAAACATACTTTGGTAAAATTCAGCGCTCTAATTTATATATTTGAAATAGAATAAATAAGTAAGAATCTCCAAAATTATAATAAAGTATTTATATTTTTTTGATGAAGTAACTAATTGTTTGGATGCAATGCTAAATAAGGGCCAATAATATTTTATTTTGAAACGATTTAAAAAAATTTCTAATAAAACTTTAACTATATGTTTAATTTTGTGTGGAAACCTTAATTATGCCAATGTTTCGTATGATATAAGAGAAACAGTATGTTTACCTTTAACACATTATATCAATTTATGAAATATTATCATTATAATTGTTTAGTAGGTTAAATTATGTTTAAGAATTTAGAGTTTTAAAGTTATTTTTTGCAAGTTTTATAAAATAGCGTTTTGATTGGATGAAAAATTTTTCGATGGAGTTGTAATCCATTTTTTTAGTAATTGTTGGACGGCACAGCGTCATGTAAATCGCAAGATTGGGATTTTAAATGTTAGTTTCTAACTTGAGGGAATTCGTTTCAAACTACCAATATAGAGGGGAGAGAAAATTACTATGATTTAAGAAGGAAATTCGTACTTTAAAATATCCCTCATATTTATTGATTTTGTTTAATGTCTGTAATTAAAATTAAATGCAACATTAGTAGTTGGTTTTTAATCTGTGCTTAATATTGAACGCCACAATAATCTCGATCTCTTTTTGTTTCTTTGCTGCAATCTTGCAGTCTGTAAGGTGTTTTGTTACTTCCTTTTCCTTTTACATGTGTTGAGGTTTAGTTGTAAAGTTTATTAGACTAAAACTTTATCGTCCTGAATCATAATGGTGCAGAAAAAGGTTTGTATTGTTTACGTTCAAATTAATAATTAATAATCGAAAGTAAATACAATATTTTGTATTGTAAAATATGTTTCTGCACAAAACTTAGTTGCAGAATAAATGCAAATTGCAAATAAATGCCGTTTGTGGACAAAATGGATCCTGTATTTGTTATACTTGTAAATTACGTGTGAAAGGAAAACCTGTCACGACTGGTCAGAATAAGTAAAAGGAATCTCAGTGACGAACGATACATAGAAGAAGGGAAGCCAGGAGAACTATATAGAAGAAGCTATATAGAAATCAAGGTTTGGTGATTCAAGATCTGAGAGTTTAGAGTGGAAGGGTAAAGATGTAACGGAGTAGTCAAGAACTGGTCTTAAGGCTGTAGGTGCTTTAAATATAGTAGTCAGGGTTAGCTTTAGGATTGGGAATAGCTAAATATAACAATTTATATTAAGTGCTGATATATATGCACATAGAAAAGTTATGATTTGTACATTAAAAACTCTAACTTAAGTAATGAAGATCATTTATAAGTAATGAATTTGAAATATTTTATAAGAAAAGACACAAATTATAAGAAAGTATTTAGTTAGAAAAAAACAAGTCCATTTAAGAGAAATTAATTGCTGTATTTCGTCAGAGCTACATTCTTGTAAAGGGCCTACATTCTTTGAAGACCGACCACGCCAGTTACGAAGGAGAAGTTCAAAATCAAGTTATTTATGCCGGACCTTACGGGAAACGGTAGGAATTGATTGATTACACCCTAATCCATAATTTGTTAACAATAAATAATTATTGAAATTTGTTTTTTTAAATTTAATTTTGAAAACCAACTCAGTATATTCGGGAAATGGGCATTTTTAATAGTTTTTATAAAAATAGCCCTTACACATGGATCCTTATGCCTAGAGGCAATACTCAATTACGTATATGTTGTTTGGTTTTGGCATATTAATTCTTTATAGCGGTTTATTCTATTTGTTAAAAATGCCCGCTTTATATTGTTCTAGCGCTGAATCTAAGCTCACTGGCAGATATAAATATATAAATTATTTTATATTAATAATTTTCTGTATTGGATTATTGTAGAATTATGGTTGTTTTGTTTGCAAATCTAACTTGGTAAATTTCAGGCCAGTTGAGGTTCCGTTAGGTAAGTTGCTATTAAGTCCAAGTGTTCCAATAATCCACTGATATAATCTGTAAAATAATATAGATTTAACGCTCAGAAATGCACTATTTCATAATAGGCTATTAAACAAATTAGATATTAAGGGAAAATAAGATAAATGGTTACTAAATTACCTTAGAGATAATTTGTTTTTCAAAATTGAAATCGGATACTCATTCAGATTACCTTAGTAAAAATGAGGTGTTATAATTTATATATATGTTGTAGTGCTAACATTTAGCATTTTTTAAGCAATGTGTCTTTTGAAAACATTAGGTTATTTATTGTTGCCAAACAAACCACTAAGCGACAATAATTAATTAAAAAACAACAATTAATCGCCCAAAGTCACCATTAGAAGCAAATAGGGTAATTAATCACTTAACACATTTCTTTTGTTACTGGAACATCTTAGTGAAAGTGAAATACAAATTATAGCCTACTTTTCTTTAAATCAATATACGTTTGCAATTTTGCCTTCTAAATTAAAAAAAAATATTTAAAACTGATACATTTAATAATAAAATTATTATTATTATTTTATTTATTATGTAATTTATTTTATTATTATTTATTTTATTAAATTAATTTTTTAACTCTGTAACACTATTCAATTTTGATATTTTAAATAGATGAAATTATGAAATTTATGGAACGTTTTTCTGTATTAAGATACTCTGTATTTTGTTGTTATTTTCTACTTCTAAATGCTTGTTGCACCTATATTTCATATTATTCATGTTATGGCATTTATTTTCCACACCCATCATAGATATATTTGCGTATCTAATTGATTTGGGATCTTTGGCCCTGTTCTATGTGAGATGACAACGTTCCTATTTATTGTTGTATTGGATATACTTTCAAATTCATTCTTCTATCATTACATTTGATATGAAGCTCATCATGTATTTGAATTGTTCTTGATTGTCCTATTCAAGTCGCTTTAATGTTCTTATTGTTTTAAAGTCCCATTAAGTCGTTCAATTTCTGTGTCTAATAGATAAATCGGCTTTTATCTTACAAAAACCATTACTTATCCATGATGATAAGCTCCAGATCATTTGTATTCAAAAATAGTGGTTGTTTAATTCATAACTATAAGATAAAAGCCTGCTGTAAGATTAAGTGTTCCATCTTTCTTATCGTTGACTAAATATAATTTAAAGAACAAAAACAAGATTAATTGATGAAATCAGAACAACTTTAAGTATGGTGATCCGGGTTGTTGAAGTTAATTTTGTTTTTCAACAAAAACTCCAAAATTAATAGCTCTTGTGTGGTACCGTGAAAATTGGTTCAACGACAGATAGGATTGAATATCCAGTTCAGGGTGAGAAGAAAAATAGTGCCCAACATTTGCAGGGTAGCCTCTAAAGTAAACTTACTTATTTAATATAACGAGGTCGCTGTAATGGGTCCGTTCATCATCTATTTATAATAAAGCGTTGCTATTAAAGCATTCTTATAAAGCGTTGCTATTCTATAAGTAATGTTTGTAACATATGGAAATCAAATCCTTTCCCAGATAGTAAACAAAGTAGTTTAGAACTGCAAAACTTTATTATTTAAAAACTAAACAATGAATGTAAATTTCATATATAAAACAATATTTTCATGTTATCAATAAAGTGCAGTTGTATACCTTCTTACCCTTATATACCTTGATAAGCAAGATATAATAGACATAAAAATAATTTTATTGTTTAATAAATATCTGCTGACGAGGGTGAAAACAAAATTTAGAAGAGAGAACAGGCAGTTTTTATTATTTACACATCCAAACGCCCCTCTGCTTGTTTGTTACATCCACAGAGAGCATTGTTTTATGCTAATGTTTAACACTGTTGATAACAAACACAGGTGTTGAATTAGGAAAACGAAAAATTCACTGCTTAAAATGTTGAGCAGCATTAAACATTAATGATTCACATAGGCCAAAATGTCTTATTATTTTTATACAATTATGAAATGAAACAATTACAACATTTTACCGCTTTGTATTTATTGAATTTTAATTTAAAATTCATATTAAATATATTTTTAAAGATGATTGCTTTTGGACTTTTGATACTGTGATTTCATATCGTAATTTGTAAATAATATAATGAAAATTCAACAGGTACAAGTAACTTTAGTGTAATTTAGAAAATCTGGTCTTGGAAAGCGATACAAGTCACCGAGAAACCGCTAAAATGTTTCTGCAGAAAATGCCCTAGTTTTATAATTAAGTAAGAATGTTCAATCACATGTATATTAAAATTAAGCATTATTGTAGTGAAAAAGGTACCAAATTGTTTTAACAGACGTTCAAAGAGTTTTAATATAGAATCTTAAAGATATGGTATTGATGCAATTTTGAAATAGATATGCTCATTATAGTTGAAGTTAAACAGATAACAAAATCAGATTATTTCAAAAGAAAATAGGAGTCTTATAGGGGGTAGAAATATAATATATTTTTATGGGAGTTATTCGAAGATTGTACATTTGTACATCTAAACTTTAAACTTTATATATGCCTATTTAATATAAACGTGTTCTAAAATAAGTTATAAAATTATGTAATAAGATTTGTTTATAAAAAAAACATAATAGAATCCTGTTTCACGAGTAGGTGCAATTTTTGTATTTTGTGCATGTTTATTGCAGGTTTTAAAGTAAAATAAGAACATATACATGGATGATTAAAGAGAGAAAGTAGCCGACAATATTCATAGAAAATTGACATCAAGTCCTGGAGCTGTAGTTAATTTTGGTGAACAGATTTTCACCTAATATTTCATTAGGAGTATAACATAATGTTTAATTTAAAATACAACAGCATTTACCAACCTCAAAATAATATCAAGAGGAACTCAATCCCATTTTTCCCAGGACAAAATGAACAAATGACACTCCCTACAGTAATTGATTCTTGTTGAATCTATTCAGTTACATTTCTTTTGTTTAAAACAATATGACATCTTTACTGATGTGTCTTATTCTTGAGTTATTTATTGAATGCATATAAAACTAATTATTTTTTTTTTTAATACGAAATACTATTTCATTTACAAAGCGGTGAAGAGGCATTCCTAGAACACTAAGAAAGGTTATTATTGGATTGGGGCACATTTGTTTCCTAATGCATTATAACTTTATTTTGAAAAAAAAACTACGTAAAATAACAACCGATTGCCTCTCCAGCTATTAAAACAGTTGTTGCGTATATTAAAGGTAAGTATATATATATATATATATATATATATATATATATATATATATATATATATATATTTTTTTTTTTTTTTTTTTTTTTTTTTAAACAACATAGGTTATTCAAATACAAGAATATTTATTATTTTATATCCAAAGCTTTTCGTTGGTAAACAGTACCAACATCATCAGGAATGAAAATTACAATAATCTATATATATATATATATATATATATATATATATATATATATATATATATCGCAATATGTATTCTTGTGAATTAATAAAGAACTAAGTCAAAATACAAATACAAGAATTATAATTCAATTATAATTCTTGTATTTGTATTTTGACTTAGTTCTTTATATAGTTTATATATAAATATATATATATATATATATATATATATATATATATATATATATATATATATATAATTAATTAATTAAAAATATTTAAAAAACAAGAATACTTTTAATGAATATATTTATTCAAAGCTTTTCGTCGATAAAATAGTACCAGCATCTTCAGGAAAATAATTATCTAATCCTGAATAGATTAGATAATTATTTTCCTGAAGATGCTGGTACTATTTTATCGGCGAAAAGCTTTGAATAAACATATTCATTCAAAGTATTCTTGTTTTTGAAATATTTTTAATTTATTAACTATATTACAAGAAAACATATCACCATATTTAATATATATATATATATATATATATATATATATATATATATATATATATATATATGACGAAATGAACAAATGATATTCCTCATAATTGAATAATGTTGATTCTATTCACTTAAATTTCTTTTGTTTAAAAAATATAACCTCTTTACTGATGTGTCGTTATTAACTTTGAGTTAAAAAATTATACCTATTCCACTTTTCGTCTAAGCCGTTCAAATGTTACACTTTAGAGACAGACGAGAGTTTCTGTTACCGTTCCTTTTTGGCTGCCTTCCATACTCTTTAAAAACGAAACTATGAAGAATACGCTGCTATTTCTAAAGTTTTTAATGACTTGAACCCGGTATTTTTAAGCATCTCCGTTAAACGGCCCTCTTGCATATCCTCAAGCCTACTAAGCTTAAGAAAGGCTTTATTAATGTTGTCGTTGTTACCACGAGTTTTTACGAGGCTTACTAATGTATAATAAATTATTGTAGAATAATACTAGATAAAAAAATTTGGTGTATTATTTCACAGTAAAAAGTATATTCCTCGTATTTAAATGGATCCTAATAGAAAACAATGAGTTACACTCTGAACAATTGGGGTTTGTTGTACTCATAAAATCTTATTCTAAAGTAATTTATTGAATATATATAAAATTAATTATTTTTTTTTATTAATAAAAAATATTATTTTATTTACACAGCGGTGCACAGCCATTCCTAGAACACTAAGAAAGGTTTTTATTAGATTGAGACACATTTGTTTCCTAATGCAATATAATTTTATTTAAAAAAAAAAAAAAATGTAAAATAACAATGGATTGCTCTCAAGCTATCAAAACAGCTACTGCGTATATTATAGTTAAGTAAATATATAAATAAACAAAATATGTATATATATATATATATATATATATATATATATATATATATATATATCGCAATATGTATTCTTGTGTATTAATAAAGAACATAAGTCAAAATACAAATACAAGAATTATAATTGAATTTACAAAGCTTTCGTAGGAAATAAAAATTTTAGCAACATTGTAATTGATTTGGCATAGCTATTTACTTGTTCTAATTTGTACATATGTTAATTTTAATTGTTTAATATTCCTGATGATGTTGGTACTGTAGCCAACGGAGAGCTCTGAATTGTAAATTCAATTATAATTTTTGTATTTGTATTTTGACCTATGTTCTTTATATATATATATATATATATATATATATATATATATATATATATATATATATATATATATATATATAATCGTATTTTATAGTGAAGAGTGTATAATTCTTTTCATTTTTTTCCAAATCACAGGCTCAAAAATTGCTACACGTCAACTCAAAACGACATTAAATTTTATAATATATGTTTTTCCAGGTTGTTTACATATTTATGGTCTACTTGAAATTATTTAATTTTTAGGCAGAAATCATTCTCAGATTTGTTTTTGTAGTTGATTTTAATACAAACAGCAATAATATTGTACTCGAGGAAACGCTTTCCATGTAATTGTTTAAAACCAATGCTAGTGGTTAATTTCATATCTTCAATTACAATAAAATCTCTTCTAGTAGGTTACTGATTACCGGTTTCTGTTGAAAAATGTAATTTTAAATAATTTAACCATCTACATTTGCTCAGTGTCTCTAGAGATTACAAACTCGGAGAACATGGAAATATATACGTTTTATTGTGTGGAGTAGCTATATTTTATGTGTTCTTAAGAAATATAACCCCTAAAATCTATACGATAACTTTATTACTTGGGGCATTACTTTTATTTACTAATAACAAAATATTTCTGATTGAATTTTAAAAAATCTATGTACCAAATCAATTAAATATGTGTATATTAAAAAGAATTTAATTCTACATTTCTTTGTTTGTGGGTAAGCTATAACGACATATATTTGTAAAATATTTGAAACTCAGCTACTTACTTTTGCAGTATTTCTTACGTTTTGCTTAAGAGTTTAGCATTTTACCTCATACGGTCATCTAATAAATCAAGATATAAATTCTCCAACAAGTAATTCGTTTTTAATTACTATTAATATATGTATTATTAAAATTAAGAATTGTAAAAATATATAAAGTACAGTAGTCCTATAGTATATAAAATATTTCTAGGGTAAAATATATGGTGAATATAATTATTGTAGTACAAGAAAGTTCTATGCATTTTTATAAATATATCTGTAAAGCTAACATAATCCTAACAAGGTTCACGAACGTCGTATTTAGCCTTATATAATATCCGACAGAGTTGTAGAGAATAATGAAACATTTTTATTATAGTGCTAATATTACCTTTCAAATAAAATAGCGATATTTTATTATTTTTTTAAATTTATCCCAGTATAAAATACAATCATCCTCTATGTATAAAATATATTTGCTTGGTCTTATAGTTTTCCATAATTCCTGTTAGAGGGAAACTCAGTATACGTATTCTCGTTAAGTGCTGCTTTACCGTGTCGAATCTACTAACTAAACTCAAAAGTAGACATTCAACAGTACATTGCTAAAATAGGCTAAATATTAAGATGTAAACTATATGTTTATGTTCATTTTAAATGTTATTTGTTCAAATATGTTATTTATTATTCATTTTAAATGACAATTTAAGAAAATATCATTCTTAATAATAGGTTTTGATCACAAAATGTATCCTCTCTTTCTCTCTCTTTCATATCTAAAATAAAAAAACAATCTTGGCATACAAAATATGCGATTATATGGTTTCATTAAAAGTAGTAATTATTTATAGTAATAACAAAAAGATACTGCTTTTATAGTGCTATTCATCATATTTTTCCATCCGTGAAGGAATGCGTATCAGCATATATATATATATATATATATATATATATATATATAATACTTTTCTTGTTTAATAATTTAAAACAACATATGTTATTCAATAATGGAACATTTATTAATTTATATCCAAAGCTTTTCGTTGGTAAACAGTACCAACATCATCAGGAATGAAAATTCATATCCAAAAGCTTTGGATATAAATTAATAAATATTCTTGTATTTGAATAACCTATGTTGTTTTAATATATATATATATATATATATATATATATATATATATATAAACAGATTAGAGAGCAATAAACGTGTGCAGTATGCCAGATTCCTCCTGAAACACCCTGCACACACACATACACACATACACACACACACACACACACACACACACACACACACACACACACACACACACACATACAATCATATATTGATTTGTAGCTGTAGGCGTGTGTGCGTGAGTATGTGTGTGTCTGTTTTTAAGAGAGTGTCTTATCTTAGTGTATAGGTGTTACATATTTCACGTTTATTCAACGAATATTTGAAGTTCATAAGTTTAGGCGATACCTACTAGTAACGGAATCTTGTAGTATTTATAATTCCTTTTACGCATTTTTTTATTCTACCAATCTGAAGTACAGATTTTTATGAAAGTCCTAATAGACAGCTATCTTGGTTCTGTTGGTTCCCAGAATTAACTTTAAGATATTTGTTGAAATACTATTAAAATGGAATAAATATCACACATGATTTTATTTAGTTTTTCTGAGGCTGACACTAGAGAAATATCACTGAAAATCTCAGTCTATCGGCCATGAGGGACTTTACATTTAAAGGTGATGTGGAAGGGGTAACTTGTTGCTATCCCCTGCTATAATATTACGTACTGAGAGTTTCCGTAAACGATTCTATGCTCATTAGAATCTAAATAGCCGGGTAGAATGTCGTTTGTTTTTAAATTAATGTTACAAGCCTCTCCTCAACAACTCCTTTGGCCTCTCAACATCTGTTCACGTTGGTTTCAGAAAGCTCCCGCATTTTGATGGTTTCGGTTCTCTGATTCTTTCCTTTATTAAACGGAAACATACTTTCACCTACGTTTGGTTATATTTATTTCGCCTTAGTACGAATGTGCCCGCTTTTTTATTTGTGCTATTGACGGTTCTCAAAACTATTAACATGAAGCAAAGGTCCTCTTATATCGTTATACAGGAAGTTTAATATTAGCCTTTACGATTTCATAAGGTTTCCGCCCGAACACTAGAAGGGGTAGAAGGGTGTAGGTGGAGTCTCAGGATGCGTCATGACATGGAGTTTTCAGTGTGAGCAATGGCTTGGTCTGGATTACATTGTGTGTTCGAAGTGGAAGAGTTTATTAATCCTAGAGGACTCGCACTAATAACCGTTACACCAGAGCTTGCACGGGGTACGTTTTTACCCCAACAAGCTTTGAGGTCAATATCAGTGAAATAGTTGATGTTATAAATAAAAATAATCGAAACATATTTTGGTATATTATAAAATCTTTGAACAAACAAATACGACATGATTTCCTCTTTTATACGTCAAAACACTCTTTACAAACTTCAAGTAAATGGTCTTTACAAACACTTTTCCCACAATTAACAGAGCATTTGGTTTAAGTTCTTCGGGCAAATGTTGCACCTGTAAATGAATATTTTTTTTTGTAATATTGCCAAATATAAAATCATAGCCTAATATTGTAATAAACGTTTTTTTGTTACAACAATCATGAAAAGGAAATATTTTATTAGCAAGAATAGCTTACAAACACAATATATATCAAAACGCAATACTTGCATGAGAAAATAGAATCTGTGTCTTGACATTGTACACATTACTATATCCAAACCAGTCCCGTCTGTTGTTCATATACCTTTAGAATTTTGTAGGCAGATTTCATTGCTCCACAAATATACAAAACTTCAATCAAAGTTTTACCTTCTTCAAAAGGAATTTCCTTTGCAACTATCTATTTTCCTTCCAAAACTAATCAATTTCCTTTGTATATATTTATTTGTGCAATGCAACATGTAATGAATAAAGTCATCAAACAATTGATTCCATGTTTTCATGAGTGTATTTTAATATTTGCTTCTCTCTTTAGTTCTGGCAAATGAGTTATAATAATATGGGAAAGAGTACTTACATTTTTAGGGCTCGTTTGCGATACCATTTTGTCGGTGGCACAACCAATCTACCTTTTTTTGTCAATTTTAGATTTGCCACAGTAACAAATAAAGCATTCGGTATAAGGTAAATTATCATCGTCAGAGGTTTACCTTCCAGGTTTAGTTTTAAGTGACAGTTTTTTGCGTAATTTTCTTCTAAACTATCATTCACTTTGTTTGCATTACAACAATTACCTAGATTTTCAATTCCGCAATCCTATTCTTGGTCAACGTCTTCATAAACAACACTAGCTTGATCAACATCACTGTAGGCACTTTGTTCACTCTCGGAGTAATGAACACTTTCCTCAACATTATAACTTTCTTCACGTGAAGATCCTCCATATACATCAATATCTGTCTTTTGTAACAAGTGATTTATAAAACTTATGTCGTCTCTTATCGCTATGACAAAATATGAACGTAAATAATTTAAAGTAGATTATTAAATTTATAAAATAAAACTAGCTTCAGTTATAAAATACTCATAAAATACATGTCAAAAGAAAATTCACTCAAACATCTTGCAAAAAAAGCAATGTAAATTAATTTATAATATAAAAACCTTGCAAAATACAATTTAAAATAAACTTCACTTATAAAAACCTCGGAAAATACAAATAGAAATAAACTTCACTTATAGAAACCAATATTGTAACGTGAGGACTCGCGCGGCGTAAAAACCTGCAAAGCTGGTGCAACAATAACTTCAAACCGCTATAAGTAAACGCAAACTGTCAAACTACGTGATGTAAGGACAGGAATAGATACGGGGCGAGTCAATCAATTAGAAGGTATGTAGCGGGTGAAAGAATTTCTGAATTTGCAACTGTTTTATAATCTTTGTTAAAAACTCACTGGGAGAATAATTACCCCGCGCGAGTCCTCTAGGGTTAAATATGGCAGATCCGTGATCATACCACAGTATGCATTTCATATTCATTTTGCTATTGATTGTCCCACTCCCACTGGACTAGCAATTAGAAAATGGGTATCGAATTTCACAGTGACAGTATAGCAATTAAAAGTAAACCAGCAGGACGAATTAGGGTATCAATATCACTGGGAAACGTTTCACTTGGTTTGTCTGTAGAATACGACATACAGACCTTAAGATGCAGATAGTACAAGAGTTACCTGAAAACGACTTAGACACGAAAACAAATTTGTACCACGACATTCTCCAGCGTATTTCGAGTACTGATGTTTTCATATTCATTGACGAAACCCATTTTCACATTGCCGGAACTGTTAAACAAATGTTTCGATGCTGAGCTGAAAATAACCCTCGGTTCTTTCACAATCTACAACTCCACAGCCCTCGAGTTACAGTGGGGTGCGCTATTACAGAGTTTGGAATCTGGGGTTCCTGTTTCTTTAAAGAAGATAGTCAACTCGTCACTTCCAAGACATCATTTGCAAAACCAAGCAAATTAAAACTGCAATCTGTTTCCTATCAAATAATAAAATAATTTCTCGTTTCATAGCGCTTTGTTTTTTTTACATATATGTTATTGAAATCGGAAAGGTTATTATGAAACACCCTGTAAAATTATTAAAACAAAAGCAAAAAGGAACAAAATACTTACAAAGAGAGTGTTTTATAAATTAAACGTACCATAAATTGAAAGAACCATGTTAAGCAATACATGACATTGAATATCCACTGACAGGGTTTAAAGAATAAGTCAGATTTGTATAAAAAACGATTAGAAGCGAAAGAGTAATCGTATTTTTCACATAATATGTTATATATTATATTTTAATATGTTATATTAACATAAGAACATAGTATGTTATCATGTTATATTACTCAATTTTTTTATATGACTCGATTATTGCCTCAACCAAAAAGTAATAAAAAACTAATTGTTTGAAAAGTACGAGAAAATTACACAATTATTTTATTCTGACATTTTCATTGAGAACATAATCCAATTAGAGTTTTATCTATGCAATAAGTATAAATAAAGTAATTCTTTCTGACAGAAAAATATGTGAAATGTATTTACCCAAAAATATATTTTTATGAATTTTTATATATTATCCTCTACGTTTGAAAATATCTATCAGCAAGAAATCATTAAGCAAATCATTCTTCTTTAGTTGTTACTTTTATTTCATAGTTATACTTACATGCTGTATAACTATGTGCATGCGTTATTAAAATTTAAAGTACTAAGCAGCAAGTTGTAAAAGTGAATTCAAAAGAATTAGTTAAACTAAATTTAGGTTAAATGTAAAAGTGATTCTTGAGGTTTAAAACAAAAGAATTGCAATCGGGGTAGTTGAATTTGAAATCTAAAATAAATCCTAAGGATGACCTAACTTAATTAATTAAGCATAATTGGGTCAATAAATTATTTCATATAATACTTACAGCATTTTAGACTTAAAGTTAGTACTATTGAATAATTAGGTGACTTAATTTCATGTCAAGTTCTTGTAGATAAAATGCTTCGTTAATTATTATCGCCACAAAAGTTTTCATAATTTTATAATTAAACTAGATTCTTTAGTTTGTAAGGTATTTTACCACAAATTCTTCTGTAAAATAAATAAAAACCTAATTTACGTAATTAATTGTTACAGTTTTATTTCCTTTCTTTGTTTTTAATTTGACATATATTTTGTCATAGTGATTAAGCAACATAATTCAAATAGTAATATTATTAGCACTGAGAGTCAAAGTTTCCATAAAATAGCTTGAATTTATAAAGGACGATTTAGTTGATACTGTGAATCGAACCATAAAATATTACAGAAATGTTGAACAAAAACCCGGAAGTTCAAATTCAAACGTTAAAGTATATAAAAGCATATTTTATCACTATTTGTGCTATTATTTTCAATTTTAAAACAATATTTCTAATCCTTTGGCCTAAAATAGAAACATTAAAAAAAAAAAATAGAAACATTATAATGATTGTTTTATTCGCAATCGAGTGTAAGATAAGTTACATATAGTTATATTTTGAACAAGCATTTTTTTAAATAAGATTTTAAGGAAAGATATTTCTTTTTTTCAAATTAATGACTCCTTGAATTAACAATTTAAATACATTCATGAAAAACGCACTGAGATATAATGCTATCGAGCACACTAATCGATTGTCATCAGTCTCTAGGTTGGCGGCTGGAAAACGTTCAGCTATGCGGAAAATGTAGCTTAATCAATGCGTTCTGAAGTTAATTTAATTCCAAATTAAATTAAGGTTTCGAAAACCTTAATGACAATAACATTAATAACAAATCATTATAGCACTTTAATCTGTTTCAATACTGCTAGTATACAAATAGAAATTTATTTTGAAGTTTCTTCAGACCGTTTAAAATTTTTCTTTTTTGTTGCATTATTTTATCTCAGTCCCAGCTAGATATCCAAGCTGCGTGAAGCCTCTATATACCTATAATGAGGCCCTCGGTAATCCTTATCTTTATAGTGAATAGCAATTTTACTAGTTTTTTCATTTTTTAATTGTATAGGCCATTACGTTCGGTGAATCTTATTAATCACTTAAACAATAGTTTATGACTATCCGAACTTTGAATTTAGTAGATTTGTTAAAACTTACTAAAACAGAACGTTTTCGATCGCTATAATCTTCATCAGAGTCTACTCACTTATTAGAGAAGACACTTATGAAGATCGACACATAGCGATCGAGGACGTTCTGTTTCAGTAAGTTTTAACAAATTTACTAAATTCAAAGTTCGGATAGTCATAAACTATTGTTTAAGTGATTAATAGTTTGTTAACTTAAAATTACTAACTATTATTTTCTAATTGAATTATTTGCAATATTTGGGAGTTAATTAGTTTTTTTTATATTCGTGCCGGAGAGTGACAAGCTGTTCAAAATATTAGGCTTACAATAAATACAATTAAAAGAGGAAAGTTGTTGAAGTATTCCTGAAAATATCACTAAATTTAAGTAATCAATTAATTCTTCTTTCACAAGAGAGCTGATGCTAGTTTATTGTAAGAAAATGATTATACTAATTGATTCCATCACCACGTGAGCTACTTGTTTCTAATTAAAAACACTTTTATATATGTTACACTTGCCAATAGTATCAATTACTTCTATACTTTTTGAGGACTGCCGTTTCGGGAGATGTTTCCCATTGTCAACTCAGACTTATTACGTCTACGGTAACGGCCGTCCTCAACATCTATAAACGTGTAACAACAAGTATAAAGGCAAGTGTAAGATATTTACAAGTATTTTAGTTAGAATTTTATATTTTAGAGCAGAACCAACAAAGAAACCACAAAACGGATTATGCAGTATATCTCCATAAAGAATTCAATCATTGGTAATATTACTGGTAACTTACTGTGCAGATATGTCTTTCAATAAGTCGCCTCAAAGACAGAATTTCCAATGTTTGAGATGGAATTTTCTACAGCTTCCAAACTGATAGTCGTTGTGTTGACAAACCAATAAACAAAACTGGCTAGTCTGTGTTCAGTATACTAATGCAATAGGTTTAAAAACTTTCCATATTGTCTTTCTTCAGGACCCAACGAGGGTTTCAAACCTATAAGGCGGAGGTGCTAGCTAAGGAGGACCTTCGGCAATTGTCTAGCAAATTAGGAAGGAGGAATATATAGTCAAAAGTGAAAACTGGAAGAGTTTTATGTTGGATAAAAGTGTTATTTTCATCACGAAAGTTTTACTATTCATCATCATCGGCGGTTCGGAAAAAGGCAAAGTGTTTTCTTGAATAAATTTTGACGTGAAGGTTTTATATATATTGTTTACAGTATTTGGTTTTGTTTATATATTGCAGGTATATAATTATTAACGTTTTTAAATGCCATAGCTATATCAAAGTGCAACCTAATTGTATTAATTTTTTATTTTACCTAAAAAACGAAAAAGCAAAGAAGAAATCAATTTTTGAAACTCCGGACGTAAATATTACATTAAAATTCATTTCATATTCTATTCTATTTTCTTCCGTTATTTAAATACGTGAGTGGAATAAGTTAAAATAAATCTAGATTTTGTTTAGCACAAATCACGTAGGACTTTTATTTCAACTTCGAATCATTTTATTAATACTTTTTGTATGTGATGATAACACTTTGTTACGACAGCTAAAAGCACATTGTATATAACTAGCAAATTCGAATAATGTACTTAATAACGTTTCATTTTTCAAAGCTAGAATGCTTTTAAAGAAACTGTAGACAAAAATATTCTTTACAAATAATAATAATAATAATAATAAACATTATTTAAACTAGAAAATGTTTACAATTTAAGTAAGTTTTTCATTAGCATTTATGGCTATTCCATCACCAGGTTTATGTAATTACTATTAGTTTTATTTTGAAGTTAGTTTGACATTTAAAATTTCGAAAGTCAATTGTTGTTATATTTTAAATGGCTGATGGGGACCATCAGATCCTTGCCCATGTTATTATTGAAACATTGGTAACTAATTACACACATTTTAAAAGAAATTTTTGGTCGTAAATTTTATTAAAAGTAATACAATTATTAAAGACGTCAGTAAGATATATTATAAAAATAGGTTTTTTTTTGTTTGAACATTAGACCTTAACTTTAAATCCAAACTGAAAACATTAACGGATTAATTTTTTGTTATTGATCGTAAGGTTTTAGAAGATAGTAAATGAGTTCCTGGGTATGTGATTGTTTGTGAGAGAGTGAGAGGAGGGGGAGGGAGAAAGAGAGAGAGAAAGAATATATGCATTCTTGAGTTAAAAGATAAGTTAGGTTATGAAATAAAATATGAAATTAACAAAATAAATTCTGCATCTTTAGATTTAATAGACATAACCTGTACTTGTATATAAAATAAACATACACAACAAGTATAAATAAAATAAGTATTTACAAGTATTAGAATTGAATCAAAATATTTCAAATAAATTTAGTAAAGAAGCACTATAATGTAATAGGTACATAAACTGCAATAAAAATATAGCGATCATTTGCTACAGCTATGAAACTGATGTAGCTATTTCTAAGGGGCTTAATTTAATTTGATAATGATTAATTTGTTATTTGGAAAATTAGTTGCCCAGATGTGAGAATTTTATTATAGTTTCTTTTAAGTTATTATTTTTGAAACTATTTTCGAACATTTCTTGGATTAACCGAAAAGATACTTCACATTAGAGAGAAATACTAAGGTAATGAGGTTATGCATCGAGTTGGGAAAACAAATAATTGAATACGTATAAAAAATATATTAGTGAAAACATTAACCGTTACAAAGATGAATGCACTAAATCGTCACTATTTGAAAGTTTTCTAAAGTCGTGTCTTCCACTTATCGCAAAAGTGATGAAGTTTAAGTATCTTGTATGATTTTCTTTTCGAATCACATCATTTCTTTAAGAGACATTCAATAACATTAAATGATTGAAAAACTTCAGGAATGATCCATTAAACAAATAAGCTCCATCATCAAGATCCTGTTATGTTTTAATTTGCAAGAAGTTAAAAGGTTTTATTTTCAATTATTATTCTGGAAAAGTGTTTATCTCTTAAGTGATATTCTAGGAAGGTAGAAAAAGGGCGAGCTACGGTTAAAATTCCAGTTAAATTGGACTCGTTTTGTAACGTTTATAGTAATTTTAGTTGAATGAAATGTTTATAGTGGTAGTTAACATGTATGGAGTACCACAATAACCTCAACTCTTTACAGACTAATAATACTGTCAAAAGAATCTGATAAAAACATATTTACCTTAAATGTCCTTATAATCATCAGGGATCGTCTCTACAATTTAATTATAGATAATAATTATTATCGTTATAATTTATGCGTTTATCATAATTATTGCAATTAATTATGATGTTGCATTTGATAGAACATAAGTAACCACTAACACATCAAATATCCGCATAGGAATTGTATAACAAAAGTTTTCGCTGAGGAAGAATGGAAACTAAATTGAAACTTTTCTCCCAAAACAGATGTGACGCTGGGGGACGACTACTGATGAATAATGCAAGAAGCGTTGACAACTTTTTGCACTAAATATGAGATTCCAAATGTTTGCTTTAGTTTTACTACTGCTTAGGTTATTCACTTTTTCAATTGACCACAAGCTTAAAAATACTTTTAGAATTTAATTGTTTCTGTAGATGTAAAATAACGGAGACCCAAGGTCAAGTATATTTGAATACTGTTAGTTTAAAGTCCAAAAGGTTTTCCATAAAATAACTGTTCCAAATTTTATTTTATACTGGAAGAAACTAAAATGTAGACGACATGTAGAACGGTTTTGGTTTTTGTGATTTCTGAACTGTACTTTTTTTTTAATTCGGGCGTGGTGTTTCTTTTTTGTGAACAAATATAGGGCTGAAACAAAATGTTTAGCATGAAAAATGACAAACAGATTGCAGAGGAGAAACGTTCAAAAATAAGACTGAAACATATTTGTTGTGTTGAAATTTTATTAAATATTATTTATTTATTGTGCTTTTTTACTTAGTTATATTGTGATATGAATCAGTCCAACACATTTTCAACTTTTTTGAATGTTAAACAAGTTTGATTACACATTACGTTTTTCGGTCGTCTGTATTTATTCTAAACTTGTATGCTGTCATACAGTTATAATGAACTCCAAAGCAATTTTTAAATATTCAGTTCTTTATTCAGTTTTTAGACATCAATAATCTTGAACGAGCTCTGTATACGGTAGAAAGCTCCTATTTAGTTTTTCGTATATTAGGGTAAAGTATTGTTATTATTGCGTTGGAGTATACATAATTAAGGGAAGGAAGTAAACATAGGCCTACTAAAAACTTATATAATATTATGTATCAGATCCAGCTAATTTAGATTATAGCAACAAACAATGAACATATATTTATTATATAAATTAAAAAAGGCCTGATTCGTTTAATACTTCGTCTATTTTTTACGATATTTTATAGGCTTTCAGACTTTTTTCTCTTTTTGACTTCTCCTTGGTTTATCTTATGTTCTAAATGATTGTATACCTAAATTTATTGATACGTCTAGACACGTCTATTAATAATCTGGAAATTCGTGGTTTATCTACTATTTCCAGAAATATACAACATAAAAATTAATTAAGAATGATCAAAAACGGTTAAAAGTGGATATGATAAAAAAATTAGAAATGTATAAAAAAAATACAATAATTGAGATGCAGATGCAGACAAAATCCAAACAGTATTATGTAGCGTATTTAATGATATCATAAAAATAAAAGATATAGGCTATGAATGTTTATTTAATAAGACAGATACGATAGCCATAACCAATCTTTTAAACTTAGTAGAATTATATAAACAATCCCAATGAGTTAAATAGCTTTAGGGTACTAAGTATGTTTTGAAAATACTGATAGCTACTGTTAATCAGCGGAAAGCTTCAGCTTAAAATAAATACATAAACTTCGCGCTTTGGGTTACTTTACGCAATATAACGTCGCATTATGTGCCAACTTTACTATAGCGCTTAGCTCAATAGTTGGTGTCAGCTTAAACATACTTTCATCATGGAACGAAATAATATTTAAAAATAAAAAAAAATTTATGATCGTTATTAACAAATTAAAAATTATATAAATATATAGTTGGGCACCAAATCTGTATGCTGAAGAAATTAAAATTAATGAAAGGTTTTTGATTAATCAAATAAACTCACTGAAGTACTTATTAAATTGATCTTTTAGTTGACTAAAGAATGAAATATTAGTATAAATTTTTACATCATTACTATTTATGAATGGCCGGCTAGTTTCATCCGGAAAACCAACTGAAAGACTTTACAAATTGTCTTAAACCTAATACTATATTAACAAAAATATGTGTTAAATGTAATATATATCTAGATTACTGTGTTATCGCCTGCTATGAAATAAATTTATTCACCATCACCGTTTTCTGTATTTACTTGTTGTCATTTAGTGTAATTTTACAAAGTTTGGCCTAAATAATGAAGAATTAACTGGTACGCATTTGGAATTGAGTATCTTGGACAAACCCAAGAGATCCGCATCGTTATCCAATTTGTATCCAAGGCTACGTTCGTTTTTATACCCTGGCTTCCCGGGTTGTACTTCTTCCTTAAGCTTCCCGAGTTAGGCCTCCACCTCACAAAATCTGACTGCACTCTCCATCTTTCTGTACTCCTGTCCTTTCCAGGTCTCCGAGCTTCCCTTCTCGAATCCTATATCCCCCCTCCTTTTCATCGCTTGACTTTCTTCCCATCCCGCTTGGCCACTCATGGGGATTTTATGAATTCTATATAATAAGTTATATAAAGTAGCCATTTTTTGGTTATATGGATGATTAGAATTTTTTAGTATAACTTGGTTTGTTTGTGTAGGTTTGCGGCTTATGAAATTCTTCATTATTTCGTATTATTGTTAAATCTTTTATATTATTTGTTCCATTTCATAAGTAAATTCGATTTTATTAATAATTTTATTTATTTCATCCAAAATATTTTTTAAATTATATTGTTATTGTTCTCTCTCTCTCTCTCTCTCTCTCTTTATATATATATATATATATATATATATATATATATATATATATATATATATATTTGTAGTTATGCAACACTGATTTCTTGTATACAATTATCACTTTCACTTATATACTTAAACCAAGTCAGATTCTTGTTTAAGTACATAAGTGAAAGTGATATATATATAATTGTTGTAAAAATATTTCAGATAATATATTTGATAATGGGGAGCCCATTAAACACCATCTTCTTGTTTATAAATTTTATCATTGTATGAAAAATATTTAGATTTAATATTATTTTCAGTGTATTTAAAATATCTAACGTTAATTTTTTTTTTATCTTTTTCCTGTTCTAATTTAGATTTTGTAATGTCCAGAGTTTCTTTTATAGGTTTGTTTGTATATATTTTTAAATTTATAATTATATTAGTTTTGTATTAACATCAATTTTGATTACCTTTAGATTTGCTATAAGATCAATAGTTATGTTAGTATGACTAGTATTTAGTTTTATTTTATCTTTAAGAATATTTACAATATTTTTTGATCTCTTATAAGATGGAGCATTTATAAATGTTCTTATTGATTTATCTATTTTATGTAATTTCACAAGTCCATTTAATATTGGAATTTTAGGATTATCGTTTATATAGTTGCTAATATTATTTTTATTGAATAATTTATATGAAGATTTTACAAAATTTTTCATTTTATTTTAAAATTAATTGTAGGGTTTTTATATATGTGACAAAATTGAATATGATTTATGTATATTTCTGTTTTAGTTATGTGCTCATTGTTATCAATAATGACAATAGCATTACTTCACTTGTCTTTACTGTAATAAGATTGTTATTTTGTAACTTTTATTTTAAATCTTTAATTTATGGATATTTCTTTTATGTGTTCTACTAACTTAGAAAAGAATAAATATTTTTATTAATTTTTTTTATATCTTAGGCTGCTTTGATTCTGTCATTTTCTTTGTAAGCTTTCATTTAATTTTCTAATAGCTATTTCAGTATCTACTATAATATTAATATGTCTTTTTATATGTTAGTTTATTGTTTTCTAGTAGTTTTATTTCATTATTTTTAAATCCAGTATTTGACAGAATAACTACATTAAGATAGTATTGCTAAATTTGATACTATATTCAATGCCCATAATGGTAAGGTAACAAAATGATCTTGGCAGTTTGTATAAATTTAGCAACAATTCTATTTCTGCATTAAAATTATCATTGAACAAATGTCATTGCATGATCTAATTTTAATTTTCTTTCTCTGCACGATATGTGAAGTTAGTAATTTTTATTTTAATGCAAAATACTAACCAGGCAATTCATTAATTGACTGAAAGATGATAAATAAAACTAATCAAAAGTAACCCACGCAGTTCGTTAAATCTGACGTGAGTACGAATTTATTAAAAGTGTCAACGGGGTTTTTTTTAATAGATAGGTTTTATAAAAAGACAAAGTATTTTAAATTAATAAATTAATCTCTCGGTTTTTCCTTCGTCACTCCATCATATGTGATTAAATTATTTTTTCCAAAGTTAATTACACTTACAACTGAGGAGGGGGCTATTTCCTAACATTTGAGGTGCTTCACCTTCAAATTTGAATGCATCGTTTTAGCATCAAAGTAATGCTATGTTATTCCTAATACCTATTGCCAAAAAGGATTGTCTTACCCAACTAAACTTAGTGTAATCAAGAATTATTTTAGTCTGATTTTCAGTCAGCAAAAAAAAAAAGTCAATTTCTAGTAAATTCCTCCCTACCTCTCTATTACTGGTAATAATGAGATGGACATTTCATCCAACTCAATAAGATTTCTTTACTGAATTTAAAGTCCTTGCTACTAAACTCCTGATAAATAGAACTTCTGATTTGACCTTGATCCAAACAGATATAATATACTTTAAATGCTGATAGCTCAGTAAAGATTAATCTCTGAGCATCCTCGGAAAGAGCAGCGTCGCTACTTATTATTACTGGACATGATTGACACATAAATCAATTCTATTTTTGATTCTCCTGCACGCATGTTGTATAATGAATCGGACCCAGGTACGAAATGGGACCACTTTATCAGTTGCAGTGCTTTGGCAAGTTTTCGGGAAAGAAAATATCTCGTGATGACGTCAGTTTTGTCAGAATGTCTTTGAAATGTCTGTAGATTGTAAATAATATTAAAAATAAATAGATAGATAATTTAGTTTTTATCTAAAGTTTAGTCTGAAATACGTAATAAACTGTTGATCATATCTCACTTCTCTGTATATTAATGAACTTGAATAACCGTGCATAATTTATATACAATCGCACGATTAAATTTGATCTAATTTGTACAGCAAATAATGTATTCAGTTTATTGTAGTGAGATCCGAATGAAGAGCGTTGGTTATAAATATTGAAACTACTGGTCATTTTAAAAGGGTTGTGTTTATTAAAATAAAATAGTAAATTAGTATTATAATTAACCTTTTTAATTCAGCAATGTTTATTTTATTTATTTTAAATGAGAGATATTTTGTATATTTTTATGTTATATGAGATATTATCAGTGAGGGGGTAATCCGGTAAGTTTTATAAAACCTTCAGCTCCTACAAATGGTAACAGAGTATATTTATTAATCTTGTTTACACTCGCATAATTAATTGTTAAATAAAAAGCGGTTGACTTGCGAGTCAGGTACAACTATTTATTTACAGAGGCAACGTTTCAATAACGAGTATCGTCATCAGGCCTACAATACACAAGTACACAAAAATAACAACAATAATATACTGTTCCATTGTGCTGTGGTTATTTGTGAACTGTGTTATTAATGTTGCTATTTTTAATTGTGTGGTTATGTATTGTAGGCCTGAACACGATAACGTATTCGTAAACCTTTCCTCTGTATACAAATAGTTGTACCTGACTCAAAAGTCAACCGCTTTTTATTTAATGAAAAAGATTATATTTATGTTAAATTTGTATCCATTCAACCGATTACAGAGTCTTCAGCTCTGTAAGTTTTGATTAGTAGTATTTCTTGTTGCTACAGCATTAAAATACTGTTGAATAAGAATAAGAAAACAAGTTTTTATAAGTATGATTAATTGCTCGTGCGTCACGTCCTAGAATAAAATATTAAGACTGAAATATTACCCAAATAATACAAACTTATACTGACTGACGGTCATAATAAGTTAACAACATATATAAAATATAAATATGTAAACCTTTTTAATAATTATTAGGTGATCAAAATCGTATGTTTCATTCTATTTCATAAAGACAAAATATCCTTTAGTAAAATTACTTTTCCTCTTCGAGGTAGGGCCTTTACAGGCAATGTGACTTTTATTTTATCACTTTCTTATCTTACTTATCATGCTGAAGACAATTGCTACAAAATACTTTTGATCATTGGAAAAACGAGTTCAGTCACGTGTTAAAATAAAAACGCCTACAATCACCAAGGCACAAACAAGTGTTTTGCCGACGTGTGTAATTTACACGTCTGAGTTGAGTTATGTGAAGTGTTAGATATTGGAAAGCTTTTTCCTTTGTATTTGATTGGTGAAATTTAAGGGACGTACGGAAATAAAAAATATATTGAAGGTAAATTGCTTGTTAACTTGTCAAGGAAAAACTGTTGTTTTGTTATGGCAATTAAGATAACACATTCAATAAAATAAAAAGGTAAACAGCAATTTGATGTTTCTAAATATTACTAAATCGTAATGGAAATTAATAATGCATTATGTAAGTATTATTAGGTTCTGTTTCGACCAGTTGGTTAAGCGGAATATTGTAATTTATGTATATAGGTTTTAAATGCTACATTTAAGTAATCAATCGGTACCTATTACGCCATTTAACAGGCAATCATTTAACTGACCGGTGGTAATGAGGAACTTTTCATACTTTAAAGATAAATATTTAGAATAGTCTATGTATAGGCCTATGTTTTAGCATTTAAAAAAACGTATTACTTACATGTATCAACATAAAAACCCTTTAAACATTTCTTTCGAAAATTATACAAATATAATTGAATAACTTGAAAAATGAATAAAATAATTTATTCCCCCTTAAACCCTCAAATTTTATATATTTAATGGTATAAATATAATTCTTTTTTATAAATACTTGTTTTTTTAGTTGTTCAAAATCGTTACAAATTTATTAAAGATATCCGGTACTTACATATTATACAGAGGCCACTATTATACAGCGCGCTGCTGTGGTTATTTAGGTTGTCATAAATATGTTACTATTACTTTCCTGTTTCATTATGAATGGGATGGGGAAGTGCTTAATATAGGAACAAGAGGGATCGAGGTATCGCCGGAATACATATGTGGCGATCGGCTATGCGTTCAACTCAAGTTTTGCAAATAACGTGTTTTTTGGAGGCAGAAAAGAAGAACCTAGCGTCATATGACAAGTAGTTTACACAATAAGTCAAAAAAAAGTCTGTTTAGTGGGGTATAAATATTTAGTGTGCTTACGTTGCATGCAAAATATAGTAGTGTCTAAAAATAATGACCTGTTTATAATACGTAAGTACTAAGTATTCATTGAAGGATAATATAAATTATAATTTGATTAATAAAAATTAAATTAATAAGTAAAATATGATAAGAAAATACATGAGGGAAGTTAACTTTCAGAAGTTACATTACTTTGAAAAATAAGTTTGTATTTTGAACTCGAAATCATGTTTATTTGTGTACTCGGAATAAGTATTAAATACATGAGAAACTAGTTGAGTATCGAGTAAAAGCTATTTAACGGTGCAACGTTTCCGCGACTAGCTCGTTACCCTTATTAAGCTAACCAACACAACTTGTAGCTCAACAGGTTTGATAAGAGCAAAGTACTAGTTATCGAAACGTTGAACTATTAAAGTAAATATCTTTTACTCGGTATTCAACAGGTTTCTCATTTATATACCAAACAATTATAGTTTCCAAAAAATTATCAAATATCTTTAGAAATATAAAAATGTGAACCTTCAATTATAGACAAATTACTTTAAACACTTAAAATAATATTTAAGACATTGATCTGTGTTTTAGAAGTTTTATTTGGTCGTAGTCAATCAAATTATTCATAAGTGATAAGACATAAACTTGTAAAAATGTAAATTTCCTAATTTTAAAATTTAGATCCTTTTTGTAATTAGAAAATGGAAATAATGTTATCCTTATCTAATGTTAAAGAAAACTTCGCAGCCGAACAAATATCCAAAAAGCTTACCCTAAGACGAGGAAATAATACCGTCTATAAGCTCCATTAAAGTGAGAATAAGATCCAAATTGTATTTTAATTCTTAACTCGTCATATTGTTCAAAATGCCTGCCAGTGATTTACATTCTATTTTATAGCTCATTTAAAAATAAAAATGGGTAATATAAATTGTTTCTTATGCTCAATAATTAATAATCCACTAAGACCTCGAAAAATTTGTTTTAAAAATATAACATTTTTAGGGTAATATAATATTTTGAAAATTTTAATTTCGTTCATTATTATAAGATGTACCACTGATGAAAGCATGTGGACAGTTCTACGTTGGAATTCTCATTTGAACAGAGAACAATCGCTCCGAATCCAAACTCAATTTGACACCAGGGAGTGCTTTAAACCATTCCGTCTGCTAGTTCATAACTAATTCATAGTCTGGTGAATTTATTAATAAAGACTTACTCCTAGAAACCTTTTATAGTTATGGACGAAAATTAGTAATTTTATTTGCAAAACAGTGAAATAGAGAAATCTGTTCAAAAAGAATATGGACTTAGATTTTCTTTGCATTATCACCATTAAAAGCAATCGATTCTTTAAAAATTATTTTTAAAAGTAAAGGTTTTTACATGTTTTAGTTTTAAATATGATCTTGTGTGATAAAATAAAATAAAAGAAATGTTACTAAAAATGATGTAGGCCTATAACAATAGTTATTCATTAGTAGAATAATGAAACAATAGTTAATGGGCCATTATTGTTCACTTAAAAGTAAACAGTGCTATTTATATTAAAATATATTGTTGCCTTATAAGTAAAACACATACTAAATATATTATTTAAAAAAATTAAGGAACCTTAAACCGTGTGTTAATTTGTATTTTATCTCTATTTGCTTAACGTGAGATAAATAAAAGTAATCAATACTTAACTGAAAGCTTTTTACAAATTTTAACATATGCGAAGTCGGACAAATAAAAAAGTTTTGTGTGCCAATATTACCCTATTTAAGACTTGAAAAGTGAGGGTAAAAGGTTTACAATAGTATTCGTAGTGGAGAGTTGAAAAGTAAAAGAAAGTTATACTGAACAAAATAAATTAAAATCTTAAATAATAAATGTTTAATATTTCGTGCATTTAAGTATCAAGTTAATTCAAATACAGCCTTTAATTTTTAAATGCTTTACGATTTTATGTTTGGGTTACTTTACAATTGAATACTACACAAATGCATTGTAAATAATTTTAGACATTATTCTAAAATTTATTTTTCTCATATTTCTAAAAACATTTTGGAATGTTAAAACGTGTAAGAAATGTATACTAGACCACTTTTTTTCATTTTGGGAGAGGCTGTAGCGGGTCATTTTTCTGTATAAAAATAATTCAACATTTATTTTAGAAATGAAACGTTTTCCCAGAACATGCATCCTATTTTGAACTAACCTTTAGAGTTTTTTAATGGAAGAAATTCTAGCCTCTATAAAGACTAATCTATAAAAGACATAACTTCAACTTAAAAATAAAAATACCCCTGAACGAATCGGTGAATGCCGTGTTAAAGAGTTTTTTAATGGAAGAAATTCTAGCCTTTATAAAGACTAATCTATAAAAGACATACCTTCAACTTAACAATAAAAATACCCCTGAACGAATCTGTGAATGCCTTGTTAAAGAGTTTTTTAATGGAAGAAATTCTAGCCTCTTTAAAGACTAATCTATAAAAGACATACCTTTAACCTAACAATAAAAATACCCCTGAAGGAATCGGTGAATGCCTCGTTAACCTTTGTGAGGGCGCATCGAGTTTCAAACGGGAAAGGATTGCTGAGATTTATTCCGCAAAAATCGCCTTTAACATTTAAATGGTTTACGATTTTATATTTGGGTGATTTCACAACGAAATACTACACAAATGCATTCTAAACAATGTTAGACATCATTATTGTACAGTTTTATTTGTCTCATATTTCTAAAAATATTTTGAAATGTTAAAAGGTTTGAGCGATGTTTACTATACAACTTTTTTTCTTACAGTAGAGGTTTTTCCTGGTTATTTTTCAGTAATAAAGTAGTTCAACGTCATAAAAAATATTTACAAACTTAAAAATATTTTATCGTGATAGTAGGCCCTACATATAAGAGTATGAAATTAAATATAATATTTAGTGAAAATAAGAAATATTTTTATTCAAATATATAACCCTAAAAACTACTCGTAGTAGATAAAAAAAATATTGGTTTTATAACACAAAAGGCTCTAGCAGAATCTTAAAGTCTTTTTTGAAAAAAACAACTCATAATTGTTCATTTCTAAGCTTACTAGTCACCACTAATGTAGCGTGATAATGTTTCGCTCTCATTAGAATTATGTTTCTTTTATTATATTTTTTACTAAAAAAACGTTCTTTTCTATTGTAAAACTGCATTGTAACAGCTTCCTGGTGGTTTTTTAGAGATATTTCCTCTATAACGTCAAAATCACACAACATTTCAACAAGTTGGTCATTTTCGTCATTTCCAGATTCACCTATTAGGTCTTCATTTGTTTCATTGATTTCTTCGTCAGATTCATCATCTGGTAAAGAAACTAGTTTTCATCAGAATCAGCAAAGAGCTGTCCATCAAAATTTCCGGTAGAAAGTATTTATTGATTTTCTTCATTTTTGTCATCACATGCCATTTTACTAATTCTATCCTCTTCAAATGGAACAGCAGTAAAATGTGAAACTTAGATACTAAAAAGACATATAACACAAAAAATAATAATAACAACAAACTTGTTGACGAAACCTCCGAAATCTGACTGAGCGTGACATAGATTAAATTCTCACTAAAGCTACGAGGACAAAATGAACAGAAATAGGTTGGGCCGTTTCCTAGAATTCAGGTTGTGTAGTAACGTGGAAATAAACTTTTGACAACTGGAAAGACATTTTCTTAACAAATTTTAATACGTGCGGGAAAAAACTTCACGTGTGTCCTCTCGAAGGTTACAATGTTACAGTGAAAAAGAAACTATACCAGGTATACTCTCCGGTCGAAACGTCTGGAATAGGTGGGTGAAAAACATATTTTTTGCTATTACTATACGTAGAAGGTATTTATTTTGGATGTAAATATAAACTTCAACCAATAACTACCACCAAATTCCCAGCCTAAATTAGTTCCATTATCCAACCTCAAAATCACCGGTTGTACCCTTTCCTTAATACGGGGTAGTAGATTTAATAAGCTTTTCCCCTGAAGAAAACGAACACAATTAAAATGAATGCTCAGAGAGTAAACAAAATAACTTTAAACAATTTATAATAAATGGTAATGTTGATGTTACATGTGTTGTTTGTTTATAATTATAAAACACAATCAATAAGCAATAGAATTTCATAATACTCTTTCCCCTTGAGGAGAAATTCTCCCCTACATTTTGCACCCCTTCTAGCAGACCGAAATCGTTATAATTCAATAACATTTGGTTTGTGAAATGGTAAAACTAACAAAGAACCAATCAAGAACCAACAAGAACTAATCAAAGAAACGCACAGCTAGTGAAACGTCCCTTTCTCTTCAATGTAAAAGAACGGAAAGCCATTATATGATCATTTTGGGTTTTTAACGTTACATTAACTAACGGCGACTTAAAAATTTATTCTTATTGTATCTTTGTTTTTTTTTCAAGCGAATAAACAAATATTTCTCAGCTGAACAGAAAGTAATATTTAAATATAGAATCTTAATTTTCTTTTTAAGGACTTCTGGCAATTACATTTATTCCAGACCTCCAAGATCTTATTTGTGTGATTATTCGCCCTTCAATACCCAATAGCCTAAACTTTCAAATTATAAACCGTATATTTTTAAGCTTATTAGAAAGTAAATATTTTGTAAAACCTTCATTAAAACTGTTCATGATGTCATTCACAGAGTTTTTAGTTTGGGTTAATATGTTACTTTGAGTAGGTTAAGTTGGTTTAAAAATGTTCTTCCTTCTTACAAAATTCTATTTCCTGATGACGTTTAAATGAGCATTTTGGACAAGTATATTGTGATGCCAACGCTTCAATACCCTTATTAGCGAACTTTACAAGGATAAAGTGAATTGGCGCAGTAATGATAACCCATATATTTAGTAATGTTTCCAACAGAGATAAAATAGGAAATAACTTATGGTGCAATTTATAATATTTTCTCAGAGGAAGTAATCTTAAAATATAATATGTTACAAACAATCTAGGATCTTGTCCGTTATGTTTTTCTAGATTAAATTACATTTCGGTTAGTTTCCCATTATAAAGTCTGGTTTAAATGCAATGCTTAATTTAGGCATTCTGTAATGTATGACTCATATAAGAGTAAGATAAATACCTGATTGTAATAAATCCTTGAGCACATTCATAAACAGAATTGTGCTAACATTTTTCTCGTAATTTTCAACAATTACATCATACTATACATTAGTCGATAACATCCTGTTGTGAGTGCATTTTTTGTTTATTTCTTTATAGATAAAAATCACCATAATACTAAAACCAAAACCTG
Source organism: Prosapia bicincta (assembly GCA_036971475.1). NCBI lineage: Eukaryota > Metazoa > Arthropoda > Insecta > Hemiptera > Cercopidae > Prosapia > Prosapia bicincta. Next base: position 103,287,542 of record JBAIZL010000001.1, on the reverse strand, counting down.
TGAAGTGGCAGAATTTTGTATAGGCCTTATATTTAGTTACTGTAATCAGATATTCCTTCTAAACAAATTCAATCTGAAGAGAGTATTGAAATAGTTTACCTCTTTTAAAAATTTTTGTTGCATGTTTATTGCTACTTATTTCTTCACACTTGAACCTCACATATTGAAGTGGTCCGTAATAAAATTTTTCTTCTAAACATTACATTTCACAAAGTCATTTCTTTTTTACAGAAATAATTGGATTTAGCACTGAAATTATTTCAGATAGCAAATGATTCAGTCACTCAAGACGATCTCTATAATGAATTTCTTTCAATGATTAGGTGTATGATTTGTATGTAGATTTTATCATTTAATCTTAAAAAAAACATTTACTCAAAGTGGATTCTCTTATATTATGCTAACTATACAAAATAATGAAAAATCTTTTTCTTCAATATGTATCATTTTCATATATTTCTATTTAAAAGTTTTCGTTCATTTAATGGATATAATTAAATAAAGGGTCAAATTCTTGTGTTGAATCTTGTCCACTACCTAGGCCAAGTTTAACTCTTCTTGTACTGCACTACAAAAATTATAGAATAAATTTTACTATAAAAAAACGTTAAGCAATTATTGTAAGGGCGCTGTGCAAATAAATATGTAGTTTACCACCAGATGGTTTAAAAAATTTGGGAACTACGGTATAAACTGGTTTTCTCTTTTAGTTTCTTTCTGTCTCTCTAAAAACATTTTTTTAAAGAATTTTTTCAATTAAATTAAGAGCACACGTAATTACACTTGCACAATGCAAATATAAAATACAATTGTTCTTTGTTAAATTCGGTGCCTAACTTTTATAATACAGTTTTCAGTAAATTGATTTTTTTTCATCTAATTCACTTGAAATTATTTATACATATTTTCTTCTTGTAATATATTGTTACGAAGAAAAATTATGTTTTAATGACTTTATTGACTTTGATGACATAAATATAGGCTTCAGATTTTCAGTAAGTAACACTCTTGTAAGTAAAGTATTTACCAGTATATTAAAATGAGAATATAAAATGTATACCAAGAAAAACGGCTAATAATGTAAACAAACAAACACATACACACACACACACACACACAAACACACACACACACACACACACACATATATATATATATTAGATATATATTTATTGTAACGTTAATACCCTTATCTAAGTTTTTACATTTTAGTTTAGTAATATAATTACATAAAAACGTTAATAAAATTATCCTTTCTGTTAAAATGTAATTTAAGCCACATTTTGTCACATAAACATTTGGGTAACGGTGACTCTGGAGGGTAAATCATATGCTCATTACTTTGTCAACAATAAACGTGATTTGTTGTCAAGCACAAATACCGCTTTGCCTGTCTAATATTTCACAGTAATCTATTACCCAGGAGCCTTTTACTAAACTGTTAATAATGATGCTATTCAGCAATAAATCTACCAAAATCCAACGATCTAGCTAAAATAGTTCACCATGTAAATTGTTTTATCTTTATTGATATTGCACGCAAAGTATTGTTTCTATATTTGCATTTCTATACATTAACGTTTCTATATAAGTTTTGTAAAATCTCGATTACCCACATAGAAGTGGATTGTATCCACTCTTCACCAGAAGGTGTTCCTTTTACATATATTACCTGTGTTATTTACCATCGTATGAAATATTATTTCCTTTTTTATTTTTATATGAATTAGAAAAGTAATTGTATTTAAATGTTAATAAAATTAATTTTTCTTTTAACTAAATAATTGTAGGTATGTTTTCCTAGAAAACATTTAATTGTTATTGCTAGCATTAGAAAAAATATACCATTTTAACAAACGGTAGTTATGGCAACGGAAAACCCAGTAGTTTTTAAGATAACATTTCTTTCCCTTTACTACCTATTACCATCCGCTACTTTTCATATGCACCATACTACCAAGTCAAACTTGTAGAGTTCCGTCCGATCCTACCTGTCTCTTTGTCACTTCAATTTCTCATAATATCTACGGCAGGTTAATTTTCTGGCAACTTAGTGCCAAGAAACATTTAATTTTGTGTTTAAATGGTTGAGTTTTGTGATTGTAGTTTATCGTGATTTTAAATTGCACTGAATGTTAAAATAAAAAATTGAACTTATCAATTCAAGAAACATTCTTATCAATTAAAAAATATGGAAATGATACATGTTGAAGGAAATGATTTTTCATTATTTTTGATAATTAGCATAATATAAGTGAATCCACTTTGAGTGAATGTTTTGTTTTTTAAGATTAAATGATAAAGTTTACATTAAAATCATACACCTAATCAATGATAGAAACTCATTAAAGGGATCATCTTGAGTGACTGAATCATTTGCTATCTGAAAGAATTTCAGTTTTAAAGCCAATTATTTCTGTAAAAGAGAAATGGCTTTCTGAAATGTAATGTTTAGAAGAAACATTTTATTACGGACCACTTCAATAAGTGAGGTTCAACCAGCGTGGTAAATTAGATTTTACAGCAAGAAATAAGTAGCAATAAACATGCAACAGAAAATTTTAAAACAGTAAAGTGTTTCAGTACTCTATTCAGATTGAATTTATGTAGAAAGGAATTTTTCACTACAGTAACTAAATATTTGGCCTATACAAAATTCTGCCACTTCACCGGTATTGATTTCAGTATTAAAATAGTATTGTGTATAAAGAAGCACTCAAAAAATAGACTAATAACATGTTCCTCAATATTCCCCTTCTTTAGCAAATGTGTTGGCAGCCTTAATCAGAGGGTAATAGAGTTAAACAATAGCTAATACCCTTGGTGAGCATAGTTACTCACCGTTATATTTATTTATGAGGTTATATAAATATTGCCAATAACCTCATGATGCCAACAAGCAATGCATTAATTGATAAAACACATTCGGCAATATCAATTTTTCGAAATAAACTTTGTCACGTAGTATTTATTATTAAATTACTTGAATGCTAAAACAATTTAATGTAGAACAAGTGCTATTATCAACTTATCTAGAAAAAAATCACTGCTTACCGATATGTTACAGAAGACGTGTTTCACGTTTGGTAACGCATATATATATGCTGATACGTATTCCTTTACGGATGGAAAAGTATGATGAATAGTTACTATCTGGAGTACATCCGTTCATTCTGCATTCCATAAATTCGCAGTTCCGACGTTTCGTTAGAATCTCATCCAGCATTGACGAGGTGAACCCAACAAGAGTAGGCTCGCTCTTCTACTGTTGTTGGGTTCACCTCGTCAATGCTGGATGAGATTCTAGCGAAACGTCGGAACTGCGAATTTATGGACTGCAGAATGAACGGATGTACTCCAGATAGTAACTATTCATAATATTTATATATATATATATATATATATATATATATATATATATATATAAATGTAAATATATATTCAATATACGTTTTGTTGAGTTTTAATTTAGGTATGTACTCGTATTTCATAAATGTTTACAATAAAATGTATATTAGTCGTAATTTGCAGGTGATTTGGATCGTCCAGACGTTTCTTACTAACAAAGGCGGGATCGAATGCAAAAAATTTCTAAAGGAATTAAATCTCCAAACGCGTAAAGTAACACGTTCCCAGATTGTGAGAACAAAGTGCAATCAGGGTATAGAACTTGCGTTCACCAAGTGCTCTTTCAGTTTTATACTGACAGAGTCAATACTTTGTAGAAGAAACCACAATGCCTTTAGTGCCAATCTTAAAAGTTACAGGTATTACCGAAAGAAAAAAGAGAGCAATTAAAAAATAAAATTGGCTTTGAGAAACTGTCAAAATCAGACAAGTGGAAAATATAGGCTTCAATAAAAGAAAAAACAACGGAATGATTTTTATATATTTACTTCTTTAGTTGATAACTTATTTAGTTGTCATATAATCAGGAGATTACCAAGTAAAAATGTTTATTTTAAACCAATATTGATTTACAACACCATTATTATTTGCAACATAATATATTACTATTGTATACTACATAGAATTATATTAGATTGCATAATATAATATCAAGTTATATTAAACTGTCATTAATAAGAAAAGCATGAAGTTTGGAGAACAGAAATTTATAAAACAAATATTTGTGTATTCTTAACAAAATACATAATCTAAATATTTCTCTTTTCATTTATGGTAATATAATAATAACAAAGATTTTTATTAAATGTCCGTTAATAACTAATAACTTTTTACATAGCCTAATGACAGATCACTACCAATAATTTATGCTCTTTCAATAAAAACGAGCTCTTGAAAGGAATTTGGTGAAGAAATTCGAAATGTTGAGTGTTGAAAAAGCATGAATTAATTGCCTGTTATCTGTCACTAACTGATATAAAAATTTATCAAAAATTAAACAAAACTACATTGGTTTTAATTATTATAAATATAAAAACATTACAACGTAAGAAATGTTAAAATACGACATCGGTTGCTTTCATGTTGCGGTAAGTTTGACTTCAAGTCTTCTAGCCATTAATATGCAGGTCCTATTATTGCATTAGACCAGTGATAACATATTTCGTAATGACTATGCGTTGTTTGTCTTGCCCCTCGTTAACTAACTGGGCGTGGCTGAATTAAGAGAGTTACACAAAGTTACAAAGTCTCTTACGGGACGTCTCCATTCTGTTCTACAAGTAAT